>CANYCX010147284.1:0-23378 GCA_948193385.1 Breynia disticha f. nivosa
TTTGAAATGTTTGTAAAATCATGATGTGTTTGGGTTGGGTTTCGTCTTGAACTCTGTAACAAGTTTTAATGGATGAAATGTGTAGTGTTTAAACAAGTTTTAAAGTTCATTATGTTATTCTAAATTATTTATGTTCCTCTCCGTATAAATAAATTTACAACAAAAACTTGACTTCTAAAATTTCATATCATTGGTCGAAAAAGGAAAATAATATGTAAATGGTATAAAATTTTGGAGGTCACATCTAGTGTACTATGAAACATACCTAATGTGGTCATAAAAGGTTGACGAGCATGGGTATGATTGGGTATGTTATGGATTACAAGTATAAGCATGAGTGAAACGAAGGGATTGATCCTCTCATTATGATAGAACATATCAATGGCCACTTGATAGGAAAAATTGGGAAGAGGGTGGTCTTACCCAAATAAAATGACTAGATCATTCATGATATCAAAGGTCAAGGTAAGAATTTGAGTTAAAGTAGGACCATTGGCACCATTCATTAGCTATTTAATTTTGGATGATCATAGTGTCTTACTAGAAACCGCCTATGATTTATGAATTATTATATTCATTATCATTATTAAATAATCATACAGATCACATACAGATAAAAGATAAGTAAAGAGTATTTTGAGAATTTCACCTCAGGTCAAATTCTGGTCATCAAGCCAAATCGAGCAATTGGGCCAATTTTGGTAATTGGGCCTAGAATGGGCAAAACTCATTTTAGAAAGCCTAAGCATGCTTTTAAGACAAAAAAATCATTAGGATAATGTTGTCATAAGTTTGGACATGGTGAGAGAAAAGGGTGAAGATAAAAAAAGGGAAACATTGTCTTTTTTTGAAAGAAGACAAAGGAGAGATAAAAGGAAGATTTTTAAACCTAATAAACTCCATAATTTCGATAATGATAGTATTATATTAAGAAAATTTGATTCTGTATTCAAAATTGATTCGGAGTCCTATTCTAAATAGTTTATACGGCCAAGGTAAAAATAACAAGAGAAAGACATTTTCAAACCCTAAGTTTACTCCTATTTCTCCTTCTCACTTACCTTGGTCAAAACCTCCATAAAGAAGAGAAAGCTTTTGATTTCTCCAAATTTTTCACAAGTGATTAAGTGATTTATGGGTTTTCCATAATCACTAAACACATTGATGCTTTTCATTTCATGAGCTACTGATTCAAAGATAAAAAATAAGGTGAAATTCAATATACTCTTGTACTAGTACGCATATTTTTTTATCTATGTGTTATTTTTGTAGAGAGACAATGTTTAGGTAACAATAACGGTGTCTTGAAGTTAGTCCTAGAATATTTTGAGGTTGTAGTCACTTGTTTTAGTCATCTACATACATGGCCTACAAGGGAACAAGGTAAAAATCCAATCTTTCGATTAAAGTTTCAATTTTTATCAACTAGTTTTCAATGCTATGGCATGATACGTTGTCTTAATAATTTTGGTGTGATCTTGGGCATGTTTTATATGTTTTCTGACTGGATTTTCCACTGCCATAGAATTTTAGATATGTAGAAAATCCAATAGTGGTATTAGAGCAGTCACCTTAACATTATAACACATAATTAGCTAGTTTTGTGAGCTAGTTTGGATTTTTTTTGTGGTTTGTTTTGTATAATATGGATATTTGGTGTTAAAAATCCTTTAAAACAAATAAGTGTTTTTTTTATCAATATGAGGGCTGGTCACATTTTATTTCATGTTAGAGTCATAAAATACGAAACTAGGTCCATAATTTGATGCTTAATGACTATGTTGACATAGTTTAAATCAAATAAACCTAAAAATTGATTTTATGAACACATAATGAACTGAAATACCATTATAAACGTGAATTAAGGTAAATAATTTTTGCACATAATTTGATTTAGTGTCTTAATCATAAAATTTTAATCTAGGTGCATATTTTGATGGATAATTGAACTAGTTGTCATATTTTGAATCAATATGACCCAAAATTAATTTTTTATAATTTTACGGTATTAGATGTTTCTTGGGAATTAGCCATATTTTTTATTAATGCCTTATAATTTTATTTCATTTTAATTATTTATGGTATTCATGTAGTTTTGACACATTATATTTTTTTTGTGAAAAAACTGTAAAAGAGAAGATTAAATCAACATTGTTCTTGAGACAAAATAAGTTTGTGTTTGTCTTGTAGGCTTGAAAAAATTCATCCAATGAATGGTATTGGCTTAGCCTAAGCCCATCATTGGGTTTTAACTCAAGGAACCTAAAGGCACAATTTCTCTTAACGGATTGGGCTTAAAAACTTAAAATGGGTTTGTCGTGTTTAGTGTTCCATTTCAGTTTGACTGAGCAAGTGGGCCTTAGCCCAGTTGGTTGATGGAAATCTTATGTGATGAATGGATTGCATGGTGCATTCATAGGCCTAATTTTAGGTAGTAAAGGTCTTATGAGACTATTTTATTAATAGGGTATGCAAAGGCATGTTGAGCCTATTTTATGCTTTAATTTTTTATCATAGAATTAGTATAAAATGAAGGTCCAATCTAGAAGGAAGAGAAGCCTAGACATGGGGGCCCAACCCAGAAGGATGGAAAGCCTATTTAAAGGTGGACTTAAAACCCGAATAAAATACTATGCAATAGTATAGGATCTATTTTAGGATCATTGGACCATGAGTTGCACATTTACTTTTATTCATACGAGATATAGTTATTGAATGAATGAAATGAATCCAAAATCTGCGTTTGGCATGCTAAGCCGTTATTTAAAATGAAATTAATTCTAGAAACAATAAGTCAAGCAAATTGTCCCCCTAATTTAAAAACCTACTAAGGCATCAAACATGGAAGTGTGGGTCAAGCCAAAGCTTAACATATTAGATTTTCTTTAACAGGCAGGGTAAGATCAAAGCTTTTATATGCTGCTATAGAGAATGAGGGTAGATTAGTGTCATGGTTAGCACGTTAAAGTTAGGTTTGGACATAACATGGGTCTGTGATCTACCCTGTGCAGCTAATAGGAAGTACCATGACATGAAAATTGTAGTCCCATTAGATGTAGTGCACTGAAAAAAATACTTAAATTAGGAAAATAATGTTAAGTAAATAGTGATGAAGTTGGAATAAGAAAGCAAGGGGAACCACACTTTGAACATGGAACATGACCCGAGCATGGGGTGTGCCTATGATCGTGTTTTAAAAAACAAGGCACGAGATTCGACACATTCGTGTCGATCATTTGTGTTCTGAGAAAATACATATGATGCATAAACAAAAGCTAAAAGACTCATTTTGAGTCTCGAAGTTACCACACCCACATTCTTCACTTCCCAACCCTAACCACACAATAATAGCACGTTTCTTTTCCAGTAAGGAGAGGGGATTTAGTTGGTTATTGCTAAAAACACTAAGTTAAACATTTAAAACTCTTTTTAGGGTTAGGATTATGAGCAAATTTGAGTGCAGACGATGAAATAAACATGTATTGGCTTGTAGGAGGTTATGTATAAGTGAGAGTAAGGTAGGTTTGGAAGATATTGATGAAATGTTAGGGTTTTTATGAGTGGAATGTAGAAAGAATGAGAAAGAAGGGATTTGTGAGTGGCTTTTGTAGAGGAAGGAGTTTTAGTGTTTGTGTGAGGATGAGATGAGGAGGAATTGAAAGGAATATGTTAAGGTTTACAAAAGAGTGAAGGCGATTTGGGGTTTTTAGAGGTTTAGGTTAAAATTTTGATAAGAGTTTAATATTAATTTGAAAAATTATTGGATGGTGTAGGAAACGAGAAATAATGTTACGTGCCAAACACACAACTTTATGGACCCTGATGTAAGTGCGCCAAATTTACACTTACCTTGATATGTCTTGTATTTGCATGGTTAATTTTATTTGGCTAAATGCTTGTTAAATGGATTGTAATAATGTAATGGATAGATATGGATGTTGTTTGATGTGATATGTGGATGAAATGGACATGCATGGTTTGAAATATGATTTAGGATGTGTGAATATAATTGTAAGTTATGTGATTGATGATTTTATGTTGCTACGAATGAGTTTCATTTACATTGGCATTTCATCTGCATTGTGTGGATTGTGGTGAGAATGAATAAAAGGGTATTCGCCCAAATGAGAGTGAGATCTCTCTAAATGAAAAAAAAGGGGCTGAAATAAAAATGGAGGATTGGCCAAAATGAGAGCGACACATCTCTAAGTGATAAAAGGATTGGCCTGAACGAGAGCGAGAGATGTGTAAATGAGGAGAAAGGTGCATGAGCATTTTATGAAAACATGAATTTTGGTATTAAGAATGCATACACACACACACACATACACACACACACACACACACACACACACACATATATATATATATATAACAATTGTCCTAAAAACAGCACTCTACACGGGTTGATATGGACTACGCGTGGTGGTGGACAGCACGGGTGGTCGTTACCACCCGCGTAGTTCGGTACATATAGACGCGCAGTGGTAGTTAAGTACACGTACTTAGCTACGATCAAGCGTAGCATGCTGTTATCCTGGAAAGAATCCAACACAAACTAACAATCTTCAACCAACAACTCACTACTTAACATATACATTCTATAAACAATGTAAATCCATCATCGCATATAATCTCCATTTTCATATACACAAAACGACCATACTTACATTCCATTCGTCTAATCATGGTATCAATTCCCCTGTTTGAGCAATTCAATTAACCGTTCTTAGTCCGTATTTAAACACATCCCAACATATACTTTCCACATTCATGGTTTATTTACACTTGTGACTATATAAATTAGTTCAATCATACGTCAATTAGAGATCACACCACCACTTGTAATAATCATACTCAACAATCTCATAATCACTCTCGTATTACACAAATATAATCACATATAGATATGCATATTATAAAATCACGAGAGCATATTAGTATGATCTGAATCACAAATATATTCCACAACCCAATTCAACTCTTATGATTTCCATAAGACTAAGCATAACTCAACTTCACCATTTCATAGTCACATATGCACAAAACTTATCACAAGTTCACAATAACATAGCATATGTGATTTGATATGTGTGAATGCATCTCAAATAATGCATTCCTAAATAGGATTACCCGGGATCCCATATAAGTTATAATTTTGCCTTGTTTTGGCCATTTAATCGACGTTTGCAAACGGGCCTTTCGGCGGGGAGTTTGTGGTTATGTAACTGGATATCCAAAATCATGAAAAGGTTAAGTACCCCCCAACCCATCACCTGTGCCCAAGTAGATTGTTTATATATCATCAGATGTCAACTTAAGACGTGTGATATACCCTTTTTCGCCCTATTTTGGCCTTTATTTGCCCTGTTTTTGCTTGGCACATTCGTATACATGTCTGTATATCGAATATAATCCACTGTATTAGGTGTAGCATGTTTTATATACTACCCAAAGTATTGTGCATTAAGCACTAAGAGATTATGCACTCATCACCGAATGTCTTTAACAGTATGCACTAAGCACCATCTGTTCGCACAATAAGTGCTATAACCACTCCCTCGTTATTCTGCTCATAAAGAGCTTTACCTTCTAATCAATTTGCTCACCAAGAGCCCCGATGCATGATTGATATATGCACAACTCATGCCCTCAATTCATGCATTCATAAACTACTCATGCTATGCTTCACAACCATACTATTGAGTACATCATCAACCAATCTCACACAACAACATTCAGTTAAGCACAGCCAAGAACTCATACATATGTACGTATTCATTCACAATTCATATCATACCAAAAAGGTATATTATAGTCCAACAAATCACATTCATATGCCCACATTCGCAACATCTTATTCAGTTTCTCAACCATACCGGATTATTCAAAATCAACCAAATTCACACAAATGCCTACAAGCACACATGTACTATTGACCGCAACCATGGTTGGAACCATTCACAGTTCATTATTTTATTTCATTAACCTTAGGCAGCAAATTGGACACATTAGTGTCCACAATATCAACCGGACATTTCGTTTCATTCGAACCTAGCAGAACACAACCATGCATTGTTCAAGTAGATCACTCATACAAATTAAGCAAGATAGCTCACATTCATTTATCCACCATGTTTGCATTTAACAAAATCTCAACGCCATTCTAACCACAACAAACATTATTCCATCATATCACTTCATCATATTCATACCATAATCAAACATACACACACATAGGCATACGGATTAGGGAAGTTGTGCTCGTGTTACTTACCTTAGCAATACACCTTAGGTTTCCATCACGATCCATCCTCGCCGTAACCTCGAATTTCCTAATTTTAACATTATAAACTTTTATCAATCTCCTAATAATTAAATCAATGATTAATATCAATGATTTGTATAATTACTTTAGTGTTAGTACTTCTTTCTCCAATTTACTTTTTTCATTTCCTTAATACTAATCACCGTTAATATACTAAACAAACTTGTTTAGCTATCCTTTAATATCTCATACCAAACACAACATCCTAGTCTTCTTAATTTCTACGGTTACTTATCGAAACCCTTAACTATATTCTTTCTTCATTAAATTACTCTCATCATAACAACACCCATTCAAAATTGATTATATCAATACCATCAATAGACTCTCTAGAAACTTACCTAAGCAATGATACTCAGAAAAACCCTAAGCACGAGAAACCCCAATTTTGTCACTTTGTAGGAACCACTTTATAACATCGTTTTCAATCACCTAAAACATGATTTAACATAAAAAATAGTTCCTAATAGGGAGTATACATAATAAGCTTTCCATCAAGCTTTCATTTACTAAAGTCGGAGCTCAAATGAAAAAGATATGTGGTCGGAAAGTTAGGGTTATAGAGAAAAACGGGATTAAGCAAAATCATATTAGAAGAACTTACTGAAATTCGATCCTTGATTAGTTCCACAACTTCCGAACGCTTGGTTTTCATGAGATTTGGTGAGATTCTGGTTTGAACTAAGGAGAGGAAAAGGAATGGAAAAGAAAACGTGTATGTGGAGTGTAGGCAGTAAAGAAAGAGCAAAGTATATATATATAGGAATCAGGTTTGGACGGTTTTACCCTCGATCACACTAGTTCACTAATCTTTCGTATTTCTCTTACCCGGTTGACTCGACAACTTTAAAATTTTTTTACAACCATCTCCCATTTCTTCCACCGAATTATTATTTAAAATAATTCGCGAAAAATTTATTTGAATTTTCCTACGTATTTTAATTTAAATTCAAATTAAACGGAAAATTGAGGGCGTTACATCAACATCTAACCACACAACGGTTAGACATTCAAACATAAATCAATTCAAAACAATAGCCATAATTAAGCATTCTTCGAAAATGACAGATCAGCGATCCACATGTGATCATTCCGAACTATGCGTAGTGGTGGTCAACTACGCTTTGTCGCTACCACCATGCGTAGTTGTGGTGCAAATAAACGCGTGGTCGTGGCTAAAATACGTGTGGTCACAGCGACTGTGCATACTTAGCTACTACCACATGTGGATCTCTTTTTTCCTGCATAAAACTTTCAACACAACATCTCACAATATCCAAGTTTTACATAATAAACCATCATCCTATCTAGCTCATCAATGAATATATTTCCTTTAGTTGCACGCATAATCATATGCAAACAACCTACAACCATGTAACCACTTCCAGACACATTCACTTATAAATCCCATAAGAACATAGAAATATTTATATACACATACATATGTGGCGTAGTTTTCTCTACACACAATTCATGCCATATCTAACAAACATAACAAGGTCGTCATCCAATATTCAAAACATGGCATCCATTTCCTTACTCACACAGTTAATCCCAGCATTTAAGCATACATTCATGCAATCACATTAAATACAACTTAATGATTGTGAATGCATGACCTCTAATGCATTTCAATGCAACGCTCATGATCTCAGACTCTGGTTTTCAAGTTATGCCCTTACTTGGCCATTTCTTACATTTGCAAACGAGCCTCGTCGGCCAGGACTATATGGTTATAAATTACTATGGGCCATCGATTTTTATGCCCTTACTTGGCCTAAATATCGCCCTTACTTGTCCTGGCACGCTCTAACACTAATAAGTGAACCGAGACTTCCACTGTGCCACGGTAAAGTATGTGTTATATACTAACCGCAATTTACGCTCCTAAGGGCCATAACCACTACCTCATTTCCATTGCTCACTAAGAGCTATTCCATTGCTCACTAAGAGCTATCATTTACATTCATCTTTGCTGCTTTAAAGCTCTATATGCATGAATGTTATGACAATATTCATATGACCAACACATGCATCAATATCATATTCAAACCATATCATATTCAACATAATTTCACCAAATGATGAAACATATCCAACAACATGAGAATCCACTCATTATGTCACATAAGACACTTCAAACTACTTCATTCACACCAATCACACACAAATCACACAAGCTCTATACCTAACCATCTCATTAGGTATATCACAATCAATCACACAAGCAATGTACATTAACAACCCATCATGTATACTCCTCAACAATCACACAAGCAACATACATAATGATCACATTATGTAACAATCAATCCGAACATTTGGCTGGGAACCTCCCTCACCGTGATTTTGGCCTCCTATTAAACAAATTATGAATTACATTAATCATATATGCATAAGGCTATGGAAAGTCGAAAAATTAACGATGTTCTTATGTTTATGTGCTTAAATGACCTCATTTCCCTTCCTTTATCCCCTCTCTCATTAATGCTCTACACCTAACCTTCACCTAACTTATTCCTTCCCTTTTACCAACTACCTCTAACGCTTCTCATATGTTTAATTAAGTATGTTTTTACGATTCCTACCATCCAACACATGCTGTTGATTCTAATTCCTAAAATCTTCCTTTAAAAAATCTACACACTTTTCCACCCTCATTCCAATCTCTCTCATCAACTAACACCCAATTAAATTGACTATCAAAACACCCTAAACCCTACCATCCAACACATGCTGAAGAATCTTACCTAAGCAATCGAACTCGAAAAAGAACTATGGTCCAAGAAACCCCAACTCGTTACTTTTATAGGGTTGCTTTCAAACTGCAATTTCGAACACCGAAAACACGTTTTAACACCAAAAATGGTTACCGCTAGATAGTATACACATTAATCTTTCCAACGAGCCTTTATTTGCTCAAATCGGAGCTCAAACGAAAGAGATTTATGGTCAGAAACTAGGGTTTATGTAGAAAAACGTGATTCACAAAATCATATAAGAAAATCTTACCGAAATTCGTTCTCCGATCGATTCCAAATCTCCTGGACACTAGAGTTTCGCTAGGAAAGACGATGTCTAGGGTTTTTGGCTTTGGAAAGGTGGTTTGGAAGAGAGAGAATGTCACTTGGTGATGGTACAGAGAGAGAGGAACAAACTACACTTATATTCATTCGGTTTGGATGATTTTGCGCTTCTGTTCTCTTAACTCACTGTTTACACATAAGCTCCTTTCCAGTCGGTTTAACTTATTCCAATTCTTATTATTTTTCCTAGGTTTATATTTCCGTAATCAATTTTCCACTCACCTTATTTTCTTAACTCTAACTGCAACAAATTGATTCACATTTTTGTATATTTATTTAAAATCTTTAATTATAACACAATTTCCGAGATGTTATAAAGGCATGGTCAAGTCTATCGAGATAGGGTCAAGTCATGCCAAGACAGGATCATATTAACCGGTGACGCGATTCTGTAATACATGGACGAGGTCTAATCACTCCGAGATACAGTCCAGTCACAAGAGAAATGATTGAGTCACTCTAGAAGTTGTTAAATCATGCTTGAATCACACAAAGACACAGTGTAGTCATGCTAAGATTGGAAAAAGCATGCGGAGATAGGATCGAGTCATGTCGAGATGCTATTGAGTCATGTCGGGACATTGTCTAGTCATGCTGAAATGCCATCGAGTGTCGCCAAGATAAGGTTGAGTCATGCCAAGAGGCGGTTAGTGACACCAAGACAGAGTCAAGTCTTGTTGAGACACAGTCATGTCACGATGAGATGGGAAGAAGTCACCCCAAGTTGTGGTCAAGTCACATTAAGATTGGGTGAGTCACGCTCGGACCATGCTAAGATGTTGTCCAGTCAGGCTCTGGTCATGCCGAGATGAGGTAGAGCCAGGTTAGGGTCATGTTAAGTCGCGGTCGAGTCACCCTTGAATCCCACGAGATATGGTGGGGTCATGTCGAGACAGGGTTGTGTCACGCTGACATGTAATTGAGATGCGACCGAGTCACGCCGAGACATGACAGAGTAATGTCAAGATGTGGGCGAGTCATACGAGACAGGGTCAAGTGAGACTGAGAAAGGTCAAACAACTACAAGATGTGGTCGAGTCACGCCAAGACACGACCAAGTCATGCTAAGATTGTGTCAAATCACTCTGAGACAGGGTCGAATAACTCTGAGACAAGGTCGAGTCACGTAGAGACACGGTCGAGTCTTAATGAGACACAGTCAATCACACAGAAATGTGACCGAGCCTTGTTGAGGCGGGGTCAAGTCAAGACGAGACAGGCTCGAGTCAAGCCGAGATAGGATAAAGTCACACCGAGATAGGATCGAGTTACGTCGAGACACGGTCGAGTCATGCCAAAACGAGGTCGAGTCACGCCGAGACACTGTTTAGTCACGCTGAGGCACTTTTTAGTACATGATTGACTCACGCTCAGATTTTGACCAGATGCAGTCAAGTCAATCTTTGATAAGGTCGTCACGTGGTCGAGTCACACTCAAATCATGTCAAAACGCAGTGGAGCCACGCCTAGACGTGGTCAAGTCACGCTGAGACACAGTGAGGCCACACAGAGACGGGTCGAGTCATGCTGACATGCAGTCCAGATGCAATTAAATAACTCTAAGTCAGGGCTGGGTCACGCCCACGTGCGGTCGAGTCACTAGGATCACATCGAGATGAGGTCAAGTCACGCCAAGAAGAATCCCAGTAATGCTCTGATCACTCCAAGACACAATGATCGCGACAAACTCAGATCACGCAGAGATGCGGTCAAGTCACGTAGGGACTCGAGTCATGCTGAGACTCGGTCGAGTCACGCAGAGATACGGTTAAGTCACGCAGAGATACAGTTTAGTCATGTCAGGACGCGGTCGAGTCACGTTGAAAAACGATTCATTCACGCATTGTTAGGGTAGGGTCACACCAAGACGTGGTCGAGCCATGCCAAGATGTGACCGAGCCATGTCCACAAGTCTACTAGTCACCCTTGTATCACGCCGAGATAGGGTCTAGTCACGCCCTGATGGGGTATAGTCACGCCCTGATGGGGTATAGTCACGCCAAGATATAGTCTAGACGCAATCGAGTCACCTGTAGACATGGTCGCTTCACGCCGAGAAGGGGTCTAGACAAGACAGGGTTGAGTCACACTTGAATCACGTCGAGATGAGGTCAACTCACACTGAGACTTAGTAGAGTCGTGCCTTGATGGGGTAGAGCCACGTCGAGATGTAGACGAGACATGCTCGAATCTCCCTGAGAAATGGTCTAGCGATGCTAAAATGGGATCGAGTCATGACAAGTCGTGGTTGAGTCACGCTCTAATTATGCCAAGAATGGTTGAGTCATACTCAGATCACGTTGAGACGTCATCGAATCACACGCAGATCACATCGAGAAATGATTGAATCTTGCTCGATCACGGGGAGACGTAATCGACTCAAGCTCAGATTATTTTGAGAGGCGATCCAATCACACTTAGATCACGCTGAGACGGGGTCAAATCAAGTCGAGATGGGGTCGACTGAAGGGGAGATGCAGTCAAGTCACTCCTTAGATCGCACCATGAAGCGGTCGAGTAAGGTCAAGATGAGATTGAGTAATTCTGAGACACGGTCGAGTCTCTTTGAGAGAGAGCTGAGTCAAGTCGAGACGAGATCGAGTCAGGACAAGACGCGTTTGAGTCACACAAGATGCGGTTGTGTCATGTTCGGACCACTCCGAGATGCAGTCGAGTCACGCAAGATAAGATTGAGTCATGCTTAGATCTCGCTATGACGCGGTCGATTCACGCTTGGATTACATGGAGATTTGGTCGAGTTATGCTCGGATCATGCCAAAACTCGGCCGATACACGATAAGATCATGTTGACATGAGGTTGAGTCACCTAGATCATGGCTAAACACATTTGAGTCACGTCGAGTCATAGTCGAGTCATAGTCAAGTCATGCCGAGATACGATCAAGTCAGAAAAGATGGCTCGAGTTAGGCTAAGATGCTGTTGGGACGTAGTCGACTCGCACCGAGACAGGTCGAGTCGCACCGAGATGTTGCAGAGTCATGCTCAAATCATACCGAGACGTAGTTCAGTCTTGCCGAGACAATGTTGAATCACGCTCAGACAAGGTTTATACCCAATTGAGTCACCCTAAACCACAATTGAGTCACGCAAAGATGCGGTCGAGTCATGTTTGGACGTGGTCAAGTCACGCTCGAATCAAAGCGAGATGTGGTCTAGTCACGCTCAAATTCTGCTGAGACGCAGTCAAGTCATCCTGAGATCACGACGATAAGCGATCGATTCATACTCCTATAATGCTGAGACGGGGTCGACTCACTCCGAGATGCAGCCTAGTCATTCCAAAACGGGATCGATTCACATGGAGATGGAGTTAATTCATGCCGACATGGGTTCGAATGACGCTGAGAAGCATCAGACACAGTCGAGACACGCCGAGAAGAGGTAGGTTTACTCCTAGCAGGGGTGGACTAATGCTGAACAGGGTCGAGTCACGCCGAGACATGGTCGAGTCACGCGTAGACATGGTTGAGTATACTCAAATCTCGCTGAGACATAGTATTATCCTGATCAGATCACGCACAGACTCGGTCAAGTGACACTTGGAGCATGTAGAGACGCAATCTAGTCAAGGTCAGATCACGCTAAAAGGTCATCGATTCACCCTCATATCACTCTGAAACGCATCGGGTCAAGCTGATATTCGGTCAAATCAAGTCAAGAGGCGGTCGAATCACACCGAGACATGGTCGAGTCACGCTAAGATCCGGTCGAGTCACGCTCAGACCACACAAAGAAGCATTTGAGTTAGGTCGAGACAGGATTGTGTCACGCGAAGAGGCGGTCAAGTCATGTTAAGACGGGGTCGATTCAAGCCGAGACAGGGTCAAGTCATGCTGAGATACAGTCTAGTAAAGTCGAGATGCAGTAGAGTCATACCGAGACGGGGCCAAGTCTCACCAAGATGTGATCAAGTCACGCCCAAATGTAATTAAGTTATGATTTGTTCATGCTAATACAAAATCGAGTCATGACAAGGCGCAGTCGAGACGCGGTCAGGTCACCCTGAGAGGCAGTTGTGTCACGCCGAGATACAGTTGAGTCACTTTGAGACGTGGTTGGTTCACTATGAGAAGTCGAGTCATGTCGATATATGGATGTGTCAAGCTTGGATCATTCCAAAATGAGACAGAGATGCTGTCGAGTCACCTTGAAACACGTTTGAGTGATAGCGAGATGGGGTTGAATGAAGTCGAGATAGGGTCAAGCCACACTAAGATGTGGTCGAGTCACGCTTAGATCATACTGAGATGTTGTTGAGGAACTCTCGAATCCCATCGAGATAAGATCTCATCACGCTCAGGTCTCACCGAGACGCAGTGACTCATGCCCGGATCACGGTAGGATGCAATCGAGCCATGCCTAGAGAACGACAAGATGCAGTTGACTCATGCAGAGACACAGCCAAGCTATGCCAACACAGTGTTGAGTCACATAGGATGTGGATGAGCCATGCTACGATACGGTCGAGACGTGGTCGAGTCTCGCTCAAATCAAGTCAAGACGCGGTGAGAGAGGGTAGTCACAGTAAGACGTGATTGAATCACGCCGAGACGGGGTCTAGTCATGCTCAAATTATGCCGAGAAATGGTCGAATTGCATCGAAACTAGGTCATGTCACGTTGAGACATAATGAAGTCACGACAAGAAGAAGATGAGTCACATCGAGAAGTGGTCGAGTCATGTCGAGATGCGATCGAGTCACCCCCAAATGCGGTCGAGTTACGCCGAGATGGGCTGAGTCATGTTGTGATCATGACGAGACGCAGCCGACTCACTCCGAGACATGGTTGACTTACGCAGAGAGGTGATCGATACGCTCAGAGAGGTGATCGAGACGCACAGAGAGGCGGTCGAGACATTCTTAGCACGGTAATGTCACACTAAGATGGGGTTGAGTCATTTAAGATGGGTCGTGTCACCCTGTGATGGGGCTGAGCCACATCGAGGCAGGGTCAAGACGCACCAAGATGCGGTTGATTCACACTATAATGGGGTGAAGTCATGCTCGGATAACACTGAAACCCAATGGGGTCACGATCGGATGTCATGGATACGCGGTCGAGCCACACTTGTATCCTTCCAAGACAAGATTGAGTAATGCCTGGGACGAGATCAAGTCACACTAAGACGCAATCGAGTCAAACTGTGACCAGGGTAGAGTCACGTCATTACATTATTGAGTCACGCTCAGATCTTCCTAAGACACGGTCAAGTCATACTTGTACCACGTCAAGAAGCGGTCGAGCCACTCTAAGATCAACTTGAGGCATGGTCAAGTCACACTCAGATGCCACCGAGATGTAGAAGAGTCAATCTCAGATCAAGTCGAGATGCGGTTGAGCCAAGCTCAGATGACATTGAGTCACGCTGAGATACGGTTGCATCTTTACGAGATAGGTTGACTCAATCTACACGATCGAGACACGGTCAGGTCACGTCATTACATTGTTGAGTCAAACTGAAAAACGGTTGTCATATCAAAACACGATCAAGACACGGTCAGGTCACATCAAGACTCGGTCCAGTCATGTGTAGAGGGGTCGAGCCACGTCGAGATGGAGTTGGGTCAGGTGAGATGCAGTTGTGTTACAGTTGGATCTCGTCGAGACCCTGTCTAGTAATGCTGAGATGGGGTTAAGTCACATGGAGATGAGGTTATGTCACGTCAAGACACAATGGATTTATGCCGAGATTCGATCATGTCACGCTTGAATCCTATCGTGAGGCAGGCGAGTCACGCTCGACTCACACTAAGAAGTGATCGAGTCACGCTTTGATGACACCGAGACGTGGTCGAGTCTCTCTAGGATCCCGCTAAGATGCGGTCGAGTCAAGGTCGGATCACTCTGAGACGCGGTTGAGTCAAGGTTTGATCATGCTGAGACGTGGTCAAGTCATAGTTGAATCACGTTGAGACGCAGTTGAGTCCCAATCAGATCACGTTTAGGCATGATGGAGTCACACTTTAAGCATACCAAGACAATGTCGAGTTAAGCTCAGATCACAGTGAGACGCGCTCGAGTCACGCTCCTATCAGGTTGAGATGCACTCGAGTCGCCTTGGATTCCATCGAGACGTGGTCATCACGTCAAGAAGGGGTCGAGTCACGCCAACTCGTTCGAGTCACTCCAAGACGAGGTCCAGTCATGTCGAGATGCAGTCGAGTCAAGTCGAAACGCAGTCGAATCACGTCGAGACAAGGTTGAGTTACACCGAGGCGGGATGGGGTTATGCCAACATGTCGTCGTAACATGCTGTGATAGGGTCAGTCACGTCGAGACAGATCTAGTCACTCCGAGCAATGGTCAGGTCACACCAAGATGTGGTCGTGTCAGACCGAGTCAAGTCATGTCATGACAAGGTGAAGTCATGACGAGAGAGGGTTGGGTTACGCCAAGATGATATCAAGTCACACAGTCAAGTCACGTTAAGATGGGGTCAGGTGTCATTGGGACAAGGTCTAGTCACACCGAGATGCGGTCTAGTCACGTGCGTGATAGAGCTGTGTCACACCAGAACACGAAAGTGTCCTGGCAAGATGAGGTCGAGTGTCCTCGAGAAGCATTGGAGACACAACAACACAAGGTCAATTCATGTCAAGAGGTGGTCGAATCACACTCGAGTCTTGTCGAGACGCAGTCGAGTCACGGAGAGACACGGTAGAATCACAACAACATATGGTCAAGTCATGTCTATACGTTGTGAAGTCACGTCGAGACAAGGTCGAGCCTCGATGAGACAGGTCAATTCACAATAAGATGCGGTCATGCCACGCCTAAACGTGATCGTGTGATATCTATATGGGTTAGACTCACCCCGAGATGGGGTAGAGTCACGCCGATACGAGGTGGAGTCATGCTAAGACATGGTCGAGTCATGCTAAGACACGGTCGAGTCATGCGAATACACGGTCGATTAACACTAAGACGGGGTTAAGTCATGCCAAGACAAGGTCGAATCACACCGAAATAAGGTAGAGTCATGCCGAGATGGGAATGACTAATGTCGAGACGAGAGCGAGTCATGTCGATATGCGGTTGAGTCTTATTGAGTCGAGGTCGTTTCACGTCGAGGCATGGTTGTGTCACGCTGAGACGCGATGGCCTCACACAAAGATGGAGTCGAGTGACCGTGAGACGAGATTGAATCATGTAGATACAAGGTGTAGTCAAGTTGAGATGCGATCAAGTCACGTCGATACGTAGTCAAATCACCTCGAGCTGCGATCTAGTAACGTTGAGACAGGGTCGAGTTATATCGAGATGCAGTCGAGTAACACCTAGAAGGGGTGGAGTGACGCTCGGGTCAGGCAACTCATGTCACGCTCAGATCATGCCTAATACGTAGTCAAGTCAGGTTCAGATCACATTGAAGAGCGATTAAGTCAGGCTAAGATCACAACGAGATGCAGTCACTGTCGAATCACACTGAGACGTGGTCAAGCCACGCACGGATCACATTGAGATGCAGTCGAGCCATCAAATCCCTCTGAGTCTGGGTGGAGTCATGTGCCGACGTGGTCGAGCATCGAGACGTGGTCGAGTTATGCTCGATCCCTCCAAGTCGCGCTCGAACCACAGAGAGACGTGGATGAATCACCTCAAACACCACCCTGGTGCGGTTAAGTCACTTTCGAATCACGTCGAGAAGAGGTTAAATCATGTCAAGATTCGATGAAGTCTCATAGAGATGGGGTGAGTCACGGTGAGACGGTTCCAATCACGCCAATATATGCTGGGATCTCACTTAGATAGCGCCAAGTCATGCCGAAATGAGGCAGAGATGCTGTCGAATCACGTTGAGACTCGGTGGACTCACGTTCAGACGCAGTTAAGTCACGTCGACATGTAGTCGAGTCATGTCAATGTGGGGTTGAGTCAGGTCGACACAGGGTCAATTCAAGCTTAGACATGGTCGAGTCAAGCCGAGACAGGGTTGAAACACGGTCGAGTCATGCCGAGACATGGCCTACTCTCGCCGAGATGGGGTCGAGTCACACCAAGACATAGTTGAGTCACATTAAGATACAGTGGACTCACACTGTAATCATGCCCATACAAGGTCAAGTCACGCTAAGACGGGGTCAAGTCACATCATGACGAGGTTGAGTTTGGTCGAGTCCCGCTCGGATCACACTAGGACGTTGTCAAGTCACGTTTCTACCTCGTTGAGATACGGTCGAGTTATGGTCGATCCCACTGGGCCACAATTGAGTCACGCTTTGATCATGTCAGGACGTTATCGAGTAACACTTGGATCACGACGAGGTGCAGTCGTCTCATGTCGAGATACAGTCAAGGCATGCCAAGATAGGGTCGAGTCACATGGAGATGAGGTTAAGTCTCGCCGAGACATTCTTGAGTCATACCAAGATACGAACAAGACATAATCAATTCACGCCTAGACAGGTTTAAGTCAGACAGAGACGTAGTTGACTCATGCTGAGGAATGGTCGAGTCATGCTCAGATCACAATGAAATGCAGTCGAGACCTGATCGTATCATGCCAATACTGGGTCGAGTCACACTTGGAGAATGCCGAGATGCGATATAGAGAAGCTAGGATCATGTGCAGACAGGATTGAGTCACGCTCCGATACAGCTGAGACACGGCCAAGTCACGCTTCGATCCCATCGAGATGTGATCGAGTCACACTCTGATCGCGCCGAGACACATTTAAGACACTCTAAGACGCAGTCATGTCACTATCTAATCTCATCAAGACGGGTCGAGTCTCATGGACAAATGGTCGAGTCTCGCAAAGCCACGGATGAGTCACTCTCGAATCACGTTGAGACGTGGTGGAGTAATGTTGAGACATGATCGAGTCACGTTGATACATAGTCGAGTCATGTCGAGATGCAATCGAGTCACTCCGAGACGAGGTCGAATCATGCTCCGATAACGGCGAGACGCTGTCGAGCCAATCACAAGTCCCTCCAAGACGTGGTTGAATCATGCTCGAAAAAATTTGAGACGTGGTATAGTCACGCGCAGATCAAGCCGCGATTGGGTCGAGGCATACTGAGACGCAGTGGAGTCGTGAACATATCACACTGAGACGGTGTCGAGTCAGGTCGAGACATGGTCGAGTCAGTCTTGGATCACAATGAGACACGGTTGAGATAGGTTTGGATCACGCTGAGATGTGATCAAGTCATGCTCTTATTAAGCTAAGACGCGGTCGAGTCAAGCTCAGATCATGCCGAGACTAAATCGAGTTAGGCTTAAATCACGCAAAGACATAGTTGATTCTCACTCCGAACGAGCTGAGAAGCAGCCCAGTCATGCTCGATTCTCGTCGAAAGGCTGCCGACAAATGCCTAGATCATGTCGAGATGTGATCAAATCGTTCTAACACGTATTCGAGATGCCGTCGAGGCACACTCGTATTCTCCAAGATACGATCAAGTCATGCGAGTGACATCAAGATGCCGTTGAGTCAAGCTCGGATCCTGTCGTGACGCGGTCGAGTCACGCTTGATCACACCAAGAAGCAGTCGAGTCACCCTTGCATCATGTTCAGACGTGGTCAAGTCACCCTCGGAGTACACGCCTTGACGTAGTCGAGTTAAGATTAGATCGTGCTCAGACATAGTCGAGTCTTGCGAAGACTGTTGGGATTTCTAACGTGTTCTAACAACTAAGGCAGCGGAAATACACAGTAAACACGTCAAGAACAGCCCAAGATTCAACATAAAATCAACTTAATCATGTTTGAGTTTAATCGTTTTTAAAGAACAACATGTAAAGATCGAATATTTGAGAAGAACCTCAGACATGGTTCCTCTACAGCAGTAACACATGAATTAGTTGGGAACGTGTACTAGCACAGGGAAGAATACGTACCACCTTATTCGCAGTCAAGAAGATGAGATTCTTGTGAGCCGGATTGAACGTTGATTGTCTCTTAATCAAAACCCTAAACTCACGTCACTCTTACTGAGAAATAAAATATTATGTATTTAGGTGGAGAGTCACGGCCTTGAGAGAGGAGGAATGGGACGTCAACTTTTGTGTCTCAAAGGAATGAATTTTCCTCTCTCCTTTAACCCCAATATATAGGCAAGAGTCTTGCTAGGTTAAATCACTTAATCCTTATCCCTGTAGGATTTGTTAAGCCTGAAATCAAATTTAAATTCTCTTGTATTTAAATTCCAATTTGCCGTGGATAATTAATTTGGATAATTAGGAGATTTAATCTTTTAACTTATCCTCATTATCCTTGTCTTAATTTAAGAATTGCCTTGTCTTAATTTATGACGATCCTCCTAAATTTTCTCCCTCTTTATTTTTTACATATTTTTACTTAAGACATCATATTTAATAAATAATCTGTCTTAAAATTATGTAAGAAATATTATTTCTCATCCGTCTTGGGCCCAAATACCAAAATTGGCCCAAATGGCCTAAACCGGCCCAATGGCCTGATTTTGACCTAAGGTGAAAACTGAAATTACCCTTTTGCTTTTTCCTCCATCCATGTGCGATCTGTAGGACTATTTAATAAAGGTAATGAGTTTAATAATTCATAAATCATAGGCGGTCTCTAGTAAGACACTATGATCATCCTAAATCAAATAGCTGACGAGCGGTTTTTCAGCTTTTTACTTTGGACGTATTGCTACCATTGCGAAATGAGTGGGCATTGGAAGAGAAACTGTCCAATAATATTGGGAGGGGAGAAGGATGTTGTGAAAACATCTTCTTCAGAAATCTACGTTATAGAGGTAAATCTCTCTATTTCAACATCATGGGTATTAGATGCCGAATGTGGGTCTCACATTTGTTGCAATGTGAAAGGACTATGAAATAGGAGAGTACTATCAAAGGGAGAGGTTGATCTCCGAGTCGAAAACTGAGCGAGAGTGGCTGCCATAGAGATCTGAGACTATACTTTATGTATGCCTTCGGGGCTAGAATTAAAGTTAAAGGATTATACTATGTATTGTAATGAGTAGGAACATCGTTTCAGTTTCCGCCTTTGACAATGATGGTTATACTTTTGTTATTGGAAATAACAATATCAGTATTCATCATGGAAATTTTTATTATGGAAAGGGATTCCTTAATAACGGTTTATATATCCTAGACTTATTAAGTAGTGAGCCTGGTTAGCTAAGTCTGATCAACTTAATCTTTCTAATCTTTCTTACTTCTGGCATTGTCGTTTAGGACATGCAAGTGAGAAATGATTGCAATGACTCCTTAAAGACGGATCTCTTGATTCTGTTGATTTGAAATCATTAGACACCTGTGAATTGTACATTCGTGGGAAAAGGACAAAGAATCCTTTCAACAGGAAGGGAGAGAGAACTAATGGACTGCTAGACCTTATACATCCCGATGTATGTGGACCATTAAGTACACAAGCCAGAGGTGGTTATAGCTACTTCATCACGTTTATTGATGGTTATAGCCGGTATGGCTATATCTATATAATGAAACATAAATCAGAAACCTTTGAAAGGTTTAAAGATTTGAAGAATGATGTAGAAAAAAAACTAGGTAGACATATCAAAGCTATTCGATCTGATCGAGGTGGCAAGTATATGAGCCTAGAGTTTGACAATATCTACGAGATTATGGCATAGTACCACAACTAACACCACCGAGAACACCTCAGTGGAATGGTGTATTCGAAAGGAGAAACCGAACCTTGTTAGACATGGTTAGGTCGATGATTAGTCAAACTGGTCTCCCGATATCGTTTTGGAGTTATGCCCTAGATGCTGCAGCTTTCCTGCTGAACAGGTCTCCTACTAAAGCAGCCGAAAAGACACCATATGAGATATGGACTGGGCAATAACCCAACTTGACTTTTCTAATAATCTAGGGATGTGAAGCCCATGTTAAAAGGTTAACATTGGACAAGCTGTCATCTAAGACAGATAAATGCTTGTTTGTGGGGTATCCTAAAGAGACAAAAGAATACTATTTCTACAATCCTAGCGAGAACAAAGTGCTTGTTGCTCGAACTGCTGTGTTTCGAGAAAAAGAATTCATTAAAGGAAACAGTGTGAGTGGTGTACAACTCAAAGTTGTACAAGAGGATGTAGATGTACAAATTCTTGAACAAGATAGTGAGGAGATGGACTCAAATCCACAAGAAGTTGTGGAATTAGAGCACACTACACAAGTACCTAGAAGATCAGGTAGGATACTTCAGAAACCCGATAGGTACGGGTTCATTGTGATTGACAAATAGGATATCTCGATCGTAGACCATGATAAACCTGCTTCGTACCAAGATGCCTTAAAAGTGCTAATTTAGAAAAATGGCAAGAGGTCACGAAATTTGAGATGCAATCAATGTACGATAATCAAGTTTGGGACTTGATTGATCGACCGGAAGGTGCTCAGGCAATTGAATGAAAATGGATTTTCAAAGAGAAAGAGGGAGGTATCTTCAAAGGTCTAGTGGCGAAAGGTTTAAAACAAGTTCATGGTATCGACTAGGATGAAACATTCTCGCCAGTAGCTATGCTCATATCCATTAGGATATTGTTTGCCATAGCTGCACACTTAGACTATGAGATATGGAAAATGGATGTCAAAATGGCTTTCCTAAATGGAAACCTCCTCGAGGATGTTTACATGAAACAACATGAGGGATTTATTGATCCAAAATATCCTAATAGGGTATGCAAGCTTAATTTGTCCATTTAAGGACTTAAGCAAGCGTCCCCAAGTTAGAATTTTAGTTTTGATGAATCCACTAAGTAGTTTGGATTCACCAAGAACGATGATAAGCCTTGTGTATATCATAAGTTCAATGGAAGCGTAATAGTGTTCCTTGTGTTGTATGTCGATCACATCCTGCTTATTGGAAACAACATTTCAGAATTGAACAAGTGAAACAATGGTTGAGTATGTGTTTCTCAATGAAAGACTTAGGGGAAGCCGAGGTTATACTTAGTATGAGGATCTATAGAGATAGATCACGGCGTCTGTTGGGATTAAATCAAGAAAAGTACATACATAGGATATTGAGGCGGTTCAGTATGGAACAATCCAAGAAGGGATTGTTTCCCTTACAGCAAGGGGTGGTTCTCTTTAAGCAAGATTGTCCATCCTCTAGAGAAGAGAGAGAACGCATAAATAGAATCCCATATGCATCAGCTATAGGATCTATTATGTACGCTATGTTATGTACTAGGCTGGATGTTACTTATGCACTAGGTATCTGTAGTTAAGACAATTCTTAAGTACCTGAGAAGGACTAAAGATTTGTTCTTAGTATATAGAGGTCAAGAGGAACTCAGTGTTACAAGATACACTGATGCTGCGACCCTGACATGCAATGATGATTCAAGAGAAGAATCAATATACATATTCATGCTGAATGGAAGGGCTGTAAGAGGAGGAGCTCTAAACAGAGCATAGTGGCAGATTCTACAATAGAAGCTGAGTATATAGCAGCATCTGAGGTAGCTAAGGAAGCTGGTTGGATCAAAAAGTTGATTACAGGACTAGGAGTCATCACATCTATCCTAGATCCCTTGAAACTTTTGTGTGATAATAATGGGGCTATAACACAGGCCAAGGAGCCCTGAAATCACCACTGATCCAAACACATACTCATGAAGTTCTATCTCATTCGAGAGATTTTCGATAGAGGAGATCTGAAGATTATCAAGGTTCCAAGTGAAGACAATGTTGCAGATCCCTTGACCAAACAACTGGTAGGTCCGAACCATGAGTGTCATGTTAGGTCTTTTGTTCTTTGGGGTTATGTCTGATTGGGACTAGTGCTGGTAGGAGATTGTTAGTGTAAGCCCTAGCCCAATCCATTGTTTGTAACTTTTATTATTTGATTAATAAAATTATGAGGCATTATTTTATCATATCATGTATTGACCTGTGGTATGTGTTTGATAAAATATCCAAGAATGTTAATTAAGCGATTGAGGTATCAAGGTTGAGGACCTGATAGTAGAAC
>CANYCX010147321.1:0-17014 GCA_948193385.1 Breynia disticha f. nivosa
ACATTCATATGCATTTGAATTGCATTCATACATAACATATTTCATTTATGTTGTAAATTTTGTGAATGCTTATGCTTAATAATTATGAGATAATAGATATAAATACCTTGAGCTTGTTATGCTTAATACCCTGAGAGATAATAAATGTAAAAACATTATTAATCATATGATTAATACACTGATAAATAATAAGATAAAAAGGGATAAAATGAGTAGACATAATAGGTTAGAGGAGAATCATATTCCCTAAGGAGTATGGATTTTCCCTGCGCCGCTTACTGAGCTTTCTTGCTCACTAGGATGAATTGTTTAAAATGCGCAGGTCGTTGAAAGCTACAATTGGAGCAGAGCTACAGTGATCTTTCGTCGGACTTGCTACTATTAGAGGTGGAGCTCCATTATTCTGTGTTGTGGATTTTCATTTGAATATTTGAATATCTTTGAAATTTGTAATTTTATGAGTTTGGATTTGTTTTCAAACTATTATATTTGCTTCCGTTGAGTTATGAATTTATGTTTTATATATGTTGTAATTGATTTGGGCCCGAGCGTGTTTTAAGAAAATTGTATTTATTTTTCTCTCTCCTCTAATCTATGTTCTATTTAACTCTGATTTTATAATTATTTTATAAAGATTATTAAGTAAATTAAAAACGGGATTTTATTTTTGGGGTTCACAGTTTATATTATTTCTAAATCAAAATTTGATTTCCGGGTTTAAGTATCACTTGCAGGAGGGAAGTTATACGTGAGTGATATTTGAATTCGGGGGTCACAGGAGAAGTCTTCTGTTCATACTAGTAAGTCGAAAAAAGCGAAGAGTAAATCAAAGGAAAAGCAATGAAAGAAGCAGCAAAGGAAAAAAAGATGAAGGCAGAACTGATTATGATGATTCAGCACCAGAATTGGAAGCTGAGGTAATTTTAAGTTCTTTTTAGATGATTCCACCAATTGGTGTAGTGTGTCTGATTGTAACTAATGGTTTTAAGTATTGTATATAGCTTTAGTAGATGGATTCATTTACTGTAGGATGAGATAGATGTGAGTCCTTTTGTGTCCCTATTTAATGAATTTTGTGTCAGGGTGTGTTTTGGAGCTTTTATAAATTTTATGTCTCCTTTTTTCAAGATTTTGAGGGTCTTCTTTGTATCTTGTGTATTGTATATTTGCCAACATATATTTGTTTGATTGTATCTTTATTTGTTTTATCGGCAGGGTTGCTCTCCAAGATTTGCTAGTGCTTTTATTATCGGATATAATTATAGTGTCTATTTGAGTCTTCTGAAGCATTACAGTACATCTTAACAATATCAGAATAATCAACCTGCTAGATTTGTTTTTCACTTCAGTTTTTATTTGAACCTTGTTTTTCTTATTCTTCCTGGTTTCTTGTTAGTCGATGGTGTTAAGACAACAATATTATTGATGTTTTTTGGTATTTCTTCCCAATCCTGCGAAGAAATAGGTAATATTTCTGCCTTGTAAGACGCCTTCAAAGTATCATTGAAATAGTATGTCGAGCAATATTTGTAAGGTTCGTCGTAGTTGTAGTTTATGACTTTACATGCATGCCTACAAGGTAATTCTTCTTCCTGAAATTCCCTGCATGTACATGTGCGTTGATCCATGTTGACGACGTAATTTCTTTTTCCCTCAAATGCATTGTAAATTTGCTCTGAGACAAGTCATATCTGTTTTGTTTTCAAGAAAAATTATGTTATCTTCGTTAGAAATAGTACTATAGGACACAGATAGACTATTTTTTTTCTTTTGTAAGAAAAGAAAAAACTTTGCCACTATACCTTCATTGATTTTTCTTGAATCATGTTGTTGATTAATTGCTCGTCATACTTCTCTGTCAAAGTTGAGGTAGTGTTCCTTGCCATTATTTTGAATTTGTGACTCCATTCTTGGACCAATGCTCTTAATTGTTCCAGCAAGGTAGTGATAGGCATTTCTTGTGCCATATTATTCCTTGCGTTGCATGATTCTGCGATGTTTGATGTCATGGTTTGGCTCCTGTTCTCCTTTGCATATATTGCCACCCAATCTTCTTTTCTTAGCTCATTTCTCAAATAAGTGACAACCTTGTGATATAATTTCTTCAACTATTTCATGAAGTATTGGTGTGTATCTTCAGTGTAAGCCTTCGCTGCTCCGAAAAACATCTTTCTCAAGTCATCGCCGTTTTTTCTAAAACGAGTCTTCAGATTATTGAGGATGTGATAAACACAATAATAGTGACCAGCTTCCAGATATATCTTACACGATGCATTTTTTATAATCTCATGCCGGTCGAAAATGATACACATGCCTTCCCTGTATCCAATACATTGTCTAAATGAGTCCAAGAACCATTCCCATGACTTGTTGTTCTCCGAATCTACAACTCCGAATACAAGTGGCATTATTTGTCCAGCTATGTTATACGTGCATGCAGTAATTAATGTCCTTCCATATGATTTCTTCAGAAAGGCACCATCAACAGCCAGTTGCAGTCTACAAAATTTCCAACCCTTTATGCATAGAGTAACGATATGAATAGTACACATTTAGACACATAATGGTCAGTTAGCGTAGTAATACATTTTTAAATGGAACACAAAAAGCCTAAATGAATTTTTAATTATCCATTACCCGTTTTCCAATGTTTCCAGTTTTGTGTAGGTTCCTGGATTTGCCCTTTCAGCAGATGAAAATAAGAGGGAATGTCGTTAGAAGATTTTGCAGGATTTCCTAAAATTTGTTCAACCGCTTTTTCCTTTAATCTTCATGTTTGCTAGTATTTCATTTCGACCCCATATTTTTAGTGCACATATTGTTGTATATTTAGGGGACCATACTTCGTTTTTGTGTTTCTAAGGTTTCCGGCGACAAGCGTGGCAATAAAATTTGCAAACAGTTGCCTGTGCTCTTGGAATATTTTTTGCAAATCACACGTGTGGACGCTGTTAAACCTTCTTACTTTGAATGCAACTGTCTTTGATATCGAAGAAGCTCGCAGAAACCATTCATAATCATCACTTATGCAACAGACCCAGTAATTCTTGTTATTTGATTTGTTCACCTTGTAATTGAAATGTTTGGCAATGCGTGATGAGTGATGAAATACTTGAAGACTTTTTTATCCTTAAAACATCTCCAATGTTTAATTCTGGATCAATCTCAAATTTTGAAAATGTTGACATATCATGGTATTTGTTGAACCAATTTTCCAAGAGTCCTTTTCCATTTTCAATTTATGCAATATGTCCAAATGAGTCCTGAGCAAGATCATCAGTATATTCTTGCAGTTCTGCCATATAACTGATGAGACATTGCTCAGTCATTTCATATTCGTCAGAACTTTCTTCTTCATCATTTGATGTGGTGCTGCATTTGCTCGTGCTATCATTCCCACATTTTCTCTTTTCACTGGATTTATAGTCAATATGAGTCTGTTTCCATTTCTTTAACCCGGATTCATGTGGCTGGCCAACTTTGTTTTTGCTTCCAATGGTTATGCAAAGTGGGAATTTCATGAAATCTTGTTTTTTCCTCTTGATTTTTTTGTAGAACTCCAAATTAATATCATTTTTAATGGAGATTACTGGATAATTTTCTCGAACCTAGAATATTATGAAAATTTCTGAGTCGTCCTTGTGTATTCCCAAATTTTCAGAAATCTTCTCCACCAACCCATTGTAATTACAATACGAGTTTATATTCATGCCGCTGACGCTGTATTCTTGAAAGTTTCCAGCATCATCCCAGACGCCATTATACTGTATTAAAATTTTGATATCTTCCATTTTCATCAATAGCCCTGGAAAAATGTGTCCATTTGTACTCTGTGTTAGATATGTAACAAATGTATGATTTCGTACATAACATTTACACCAAAACATTTTTTAACAAGTTTAAAAAATCGTATATAAAATTGTTAGTTGTTTTTATTTCAAGGATGACATAATTTTTGAAATTAAAAAAAACTGCTATTATAGTTAAACTTAAATGAAAGTATGTTTGTTTTTGTTGTCCAAATTTTGTCATGGAAACCACTTTTGTTGTCCAAATTTTGTCACAGGATATAAATACTAATAGCTTCCCATATGAGTAATTTTCCCATTTTCCCGTTTTCCCTATTCTAAATGAGGCCCAAAAGAGGTGGGCTGAGTAACGTTTTGTTGGGGAAGGCAGAGAAGAAAGATGGATGAGAATGCAGGGATAAGTCGGATGAGATCAGAAAAGTATCAACAGTATCATAGAGATTGATAGTAGAGTAGGATCCCAAATGGCGGATCCAATTCATTTAGAGCTTCAAGAATCCGGTTGGGAGGACCTCCGTAGAGAAGCTCGCAAGATCGAAGGAGATCTTGACGTTAAACTCTCTTCTTACGCCAAACTCTGTGCTCGCTTCACTCAAGGAGGTTTTTTTCTTCCCTCCATTTCTCTTCGTAATTGCATTTTTATTCTGCACCCAATTCAATGCTGTCTTAAACTACAAATCAATGATGCCTGCATTGTGCGATTAGCCTCTGTTTATTTTACATTTGTAACTCTCATTCCAATGCGCTTTCATTTAAGATTTATGATTCTTTGGATAAGCAAATTCTGATTCGTATTTGTTGAGTTTAAATGTTTTTTTTACTTAATGTGGAATATGGTTATTTATGTTATTCTTGGAATTGAAAATTTGTGTGGTTTCGATGGGTTGATGGACTGGTTTGGGTTAAAGGTTATGTAGATACGGGTTCGCCAACAGTTGGATCTGGGAGGTCATGGAAGTCGATGGAAATGGAAATCCAGTCATTGCTCGAGAATCTTTTGGATGTTAATGATGCAATGAGTAGATGTGCTTCATCTGCTGCCACTACCACTTCCGTTACTCAGAAACTGGCTCGACATAGAGACATACTTCATGAATTTACCCAAGTTAGTTATGCTATGACGATACATGTACTGATGAATTTTTCAGTGATATCCTCGACTGTTTATTTTGGATGTTTGACAGTTTTACATTAATTGAATCATTGTTATAATCAGTTCCTGGGTTGCTTCTGATTATCTGATAAGCTATTGAAATTGAAACTGACAATGTTGATTGAAGGATTGATACTTGCTATTTTAGCAACCAGATTATAAAATACTAAAATGTGAAAGATGATATAGTCTAATGCAACTCTTAATTTGTTGATCAATGTCTTTTACTATGCTTCCTTGGCTAGTTCTCCGTTGATATAATACTGCTTTTTTGATGTGGTATGTCGCTTTAAGAAAAGAACAATTTTCTGTTACGATCATTCTATGTTGATGGTGTCTATCTTATTGGATTGGTGGGATATTTTACTCAGGAATTTAAGCGAATCAAAGGGAACATAAGCTCAATGAGGGAACACGCAGAACTTCTGAGTTCAGTAAGAGATGATATCAGTGAGTACAAGGTTAGTGCTTGACATCATACAAGCAGCTGGATTAATGGGATTTACGTTGTACTTTGCAAATTATATTATTACTTGCCATGAAATTGAGGCTTCTATATTGTCCTTGTACAGGCATCTGGAAGCATGTCTCCAAAAATGCAATTACTAAGAGAGAGAGCTGCGATCCATGGAAGTATATCTCATGTAAGATTTGCTTATTTTCTTTAGTATTAATTTCCTTGTATTGTACCTAGATCAAATAGTTGCATGCTAAAGATTTGCAGAAGATTATTTGAGTGTGTGTAAGAAAAATACTCATATAGTTCAGAGCTTGAAGCAATGCAGGATATGGAAAGGTGTAGTTGAATTGTTGAGGTGAACCTTAATAGTTAGCTAATATATTCTATTACTATACTTCTGGGTTTTCAGGATTTTTTAAGTTAAATGGACACTTGTGGATTTTACTCCTTTATTCTGCTTTAATGTTAATGTTTGAATTCATGTTAGGTAGTTTGCTTGAACTTTTTTTTTTCCTGTTCAACTTTTATCTGACATCTAACCTTGGCATGAATTTTTCTTCACATAAGATACTAATTTGAAGTACTTCATGCTTAAATTATCGCATGAAAAGTGCAAGTAATGATTATATATGATGTCTAAACAGTTCTGTGTTTGTTTATTATGCTGTCGATCTTTGTTTCTTATAACTTGAGGCATTTGAAGTGTCAATAAAAGTGCTGTTGCGTACCCAATTTTTTCTCCTCTGGTTTTGTTATCCTTTATCTTGTTAATTGTTAGCAATTTTGATCTCCTCGTCTTGCTGATACTCTTGGATAGATATGCTAGAATCTGCAAGGACGCAAAACTGTTTCTCATACTTACACTTATTTGTTCTGGTGTGGCAGCAGGTGGTTTATGTAGCCAATCATCTGTTTTGTCAGTATTCATGCCAAAGTTCTCACAGCCTTAAACTAGCTGAGTTTGCAACTGTAAAAGAAATAATGATCTTACATTTTTATTTCTATGCCGACTAGATTGAACTTTGTCAATTCATTTAGAAAGATAAAGTTGATTGCACTATGTTTTAATTTGTGACTTTTGAATTTAGTTCTTGGAAATATTTTAGGGGCAGGAGGGTGTGATACGTTTTTATGCCCTGAGGTCCAAGTCAGTTGACAAGTGTTTCTGGAACACCTTTATGCAGATAGATGATGTAATCAGTCAAGCTCAAACAACAAGGGCTGTCCTGGGTTCTCAAAGGGCTTTCTTTGGAGATGTTCAAGGGAAAGTGAAGGTTTTAAGTGACAAATTTCCTATTATCCGAGGCCTATTAGGTAATTCCTTATGAAGTAAATTTTCTATTTAAAGAGCTTAATGACCACTTATTAATGTTGTTTGTACAAACACTTCTAATGTCTTTTTTTTTTAATAATTTTTAGGTTCAATCAGGAGGAAACGATCAAGGGACACGCTCATTCTATCGGCTGTCATTGCGGCATGTACCTTGTTTCTTATAATATACTGGCTCTCAAAATAACCGTGATTTATTGTTACATAGATTACAAAATGAAGTGTACTCCTTGAAAGAAATTTTGTTCCTGTAATTTGTTAGGATGATGAAAATCTGTAAGTGCTGCATCTGTAATTTATTATGCAAAAAGAAACCTCCAAACTAACTTTTGAACATAACATCAGTTGTGGATAAATGAGTTGAAAATGGAGAAAGGTAAGAAAGGTAAGGTATCAGCATAAGAATGAAATGAGAGATGAACATGTTTCATGGTAAGAAAACAGTTTGTACGAAGAACCACGACTGTAGCATCAAGGTCTCTTGTGATAGAAAGCAAGGTGAGGTAGTTTAAATTGAGGCAGCTTGAACTTGTTGTCTTGTGTTTCATCTGAAAATATGTGTTTGTTTTTAGTGAATTGTTGAACTAGATTGTGGAGATGTAGGCGCAATAATGATAAAGAATATGACAATCTAATGATTAGTATTATGTATTTATTAGGCAACTAATCATGTAGATGAAATAAAATTAGGACACGTTTGGAGATGTTTTGTCCAAAAATTTATGCCTAATATGGGAGGATTAACTGTTCTAATTATCCATTATAATTCTTGGCTAAATCTTAATTGATTTAAGATTCAAAATTTAAATTTAATTAAAGAGGAATTTAAGGCTAAAAATTAGGAATTTAGATAATATAAACATAAGGATAAGGTAAATCATGTTTAGGACATGGTTTGTCCTACAAACATGTTCCTTCTTAAAGGAGATAAACACCACCTTTTTCTTACTAATCTTAGCTGATTTAGATTAGAATTTGAACTCAAATATTAGTTCTAATCTAAGTCAAAATTGGCTAGATAAGGAAGAAGAATGATAAACACAAAAGTAGGATTTTTATCTCTCCTCTCATCTTAATTTGAGTCATATTCTATAAAATGAGACACATTTTCCTTTGTTTGAATGATGGTTGGCCATGACCTATAGTTGCTCAAGGTGAGAAAAATTATTTTTTCTTGTTAGCATATTTTCTTGTAGTTAAGAACACTAATCGAGCTAGCACTCTTCCTCTTTGATAAGGATTACTTGTGTGTTTGTGTGTGAGGATAGAGGGAGTTCACTTACAAGTAGATCCTTTGTGACACAACTTGGCTTGGTTGAATGTTCTATAGGCTAGTCCTATATAGTAGTTACGCATAGCACATATTCCAAACCATTCCTTTCAAGTTTTAAGGTACAAAATCCTAAACTAGTTAACTAAAACATGTTCGTCTTGGAATTGAGTTTTATGTGAGTCTTTTTGCACGATTTTTGCAAAGATTTTTTTCGTGCCATCTTGATTTTTCACAAGAAACCCAACATTAGTATCAGAGCTTACTTGCATGATTTTATGAGTGTTCCTATCTTGAAAACTGGAACTAAAATTAGCTATGATTAAAACTATTGTGCTAAAATTTTCTGTAATACGTAACTATGAGATGTTTTGACTTGTTTTGGTTGTTTAACGATTATATGGTTTTAAATCATAATTATAAACTGACCTTGTGTAGTTTTAATGTGATTTAATAGTTGATTTAAAAATCCTAACTTGGCCAACTATGTAGTTGATCATATATGACCTAATTATGATTTAACATGCCTTGTTATGAACTAGTCTTAATTATTTGAACATGAAAACGAGTTTGGTTGGTTAATTGGTGGTTAAATCACTTTTCATAACTGATCTAGGATAGTTTTTGAATGATCTAAAAGGTGGTTAAAAAACCCTAGCTTGGCTAAAATCCTAATGGGCCATAAAGTACCTAGTTTTGCATTTTGTTGTTTTTATATGCTAGTCTTGTGTGATTGGATATATAAACAAGATCAAGTCAAATAAAATTGTATTAACATGTTTAATTGATGAGTTAGGATGTAATTAAAAGTTTTAATTAGGCCTGATCATAATTAAAATGTTGATAAATGTTTTATGACCTAAAGCCTTAGTCGATTACATGATAGACCTAGAATTTTTTAAAACATGTTTTAAGTCAACAATTTATGATTTGTGTGATTAAAATTGGTCAAAATCATTCTAGGGTAGATCTGATTTCAATGAAAAAATATTGTTTATAGTGTGTATTAATTGGTTTAATAACATATAAAATCATTTAGGCATTGTAATGTGATTTAATGCAAAGTATGTGCATTATTTTGGTGTTTATGTGGAAAGTTGATTCTTTTTGTGCATTCACGTGTTACTTTATATGTTTAACATGTTTTATATGTTTAATTCATATTATAACATATATTATGCAATTTTAATCTTTATGTATTTTGTTACATAATATTGAAATTGGCTAACTTGAAATTTTGCTAGAGTGTCTATATGCACAAAGGACGACTAGCATGTGTTATGTTCTTAGGAGATGGTTCATTTGATAAGCCTATTGGGCCTTGGTCCAATCCCTTCATGAGGCTTAATCCTAGTAGTCCACAATCACGATTTTCTTAATGGGCTTGACAACTAAGTTTAAATCTGAACTTTGTTTGTTCCATGAATGATATTATTTTTGTGTATGTTTGTTTAAATGTTATGAATGAATATGTATGGTACATTCATGGGGCCTGGTTTTTGTAATTTTTAAATGAGGTCTGCGTGCCTCATAAGGATTATTGTATTTTTATTTTAGTACTTAGAATAATAGTAGAATGAAGATGTCACGCCCGTGACATTCAAAGCCCACCAAACCAGAGTTGAGAGCCCAAAACCGTCTATAGTTGAAGCCCACAAGTTTGAAGATCGATTAGGCTAGATCTTAGTTGTAGGATTTTTGGGCCCATAGATGTCACGTTTACTTTTCTGCACGATATGTATGTATGTGTGTGTGTGTGTATATATATATATATATATATATATATATATATATATATATATACAAGGATCTCTAACGTTGGCCACATACGCTATGAGTCCTAGGTACACCCTTCTTTCTTGGTGAAATAGAAAGGTGTGGTCGGACTTAGGCAACATTAAATGGGATTTTGTGTTTAACACTTGTTCGTGTTAGCCCATTTGATCAAAGAGTCGTGCACTGTACATGATCGAATGTTTTCCTACCTAAGTAGCTTAACCCTAGGTGTACAAGTTCAGCTTGAATATGATGTTGTTGCAGAAAGTGGATCTTGGCTCATGAATATTAATGAATTATTTAAAAGGATACAATTCAGTTTATGAGACTTTTAGCCTTAACTAACTAAGTTGATCCTAATTCTGTATGCTGAAATATGACACAAAATAACATGGACACCTTCACACTACAACGATTCTTGAAAGGGACAAAACGATTCAAACAATATAGACTATTCTCAAAATTTGAGAAAGATTCTCAAAAGTGAGAGGAATTTGTATTTGTTGAACAAACACTTACCTTAAAATTTGTGAGGGACTTCACTGCCATTCAAAGGGACACCTTTGAGAAATATGAAGTGGCTCTAATGACATGACCTATCTTACATTGGCCATAATGGCGTTCAAATTGTAGACAATTTATGGACCTAGAGCCATATGAGATTATGATACACTAGAAGAGAATGTTCTAAGAATAAAGAGGCAAATTCAATGAACTAGACAAGACAAAACTCATAGGACTTATTAGACCTAGTGGGAGTGAATCTAAGGCCCTGTTTGAGCCACAACTTAAAAGGAAGGGAAAAGGGAGGAAAAAGTCAAAACGCATGGGTCCTAAGCCCAATGGGAGTCAGATAAAAAATCCAAACTCCTTATAAGGCAAGTAAGCCAAAGCTCAAGAAGAGTAAGAGTACTTGTTTCCGTTGCAGCCAACTCAATTAGTGGAAGACTTCAAACTCTACAAGAAAGAGCAAAAGAGGAACGAGACCAAGACATTTAATTCAAGTATTTAAGTTATTAAGCTTAATCATTTCTACCACTTTAGTAATAGGTACTAGTTTTGGATGTTCTAACATTTGCCTTGCAAATTTGTAGGTACAAAGAAATAGGTTGTTGCTTAAATGAAGGAAAGGATGAGCCTCTTCGTGGAGGTTAAGGAGCATATAGTCTCTTATTGGTCATCGTCTTCAAAACTTAAATTTTAGACTTCAAATTATAAACAAATGTTTAATATTAACCCTCTGTAAAGCATTGCTATATTTTTCATAATGATTGGATATTTAGTTTTGGATTTTAATTTTACTATATATATATATAGTAGTTATGTAAGTATTCCATAATATCCATGATTGTCTAAGTATTTTATGCAACTAAAATACAAAAGAGATGAATTCCTAGTATCTTTGGAATAATTATCTAGTACATATGAAACTAAACATGTGATAAAGACTTCCTAGAAGTGTTTTAGTCATACGAGATAAGTTTGTACATAGAAAGATAATTTTTTCATTTAGTATATATGAAAAAGGAGAAACATGTGCATTAAGACTTCAAGCTAGCTAGATCAGTACACAAGCATCCTTATATAGAAAGATGATTAAAGTTGTCACTTAGTGTATATAGACAAGAATTAAAGTTGTCACTTAGTGCATATAGACAAGAAAAACTTGTACATCATGACTTCAAGCAAGAAGTGTTTGATAAATACACGAGCTATCCTTATATGGAAATATGGGTAATTAAGTGAAGTGACTTAATGAGTTTTATACATGCAAATATACGTTGATTGATTAAGTGTACTAAAGCAAAGATGTTGAACAAAGGGTTGAAAATCATAAAAATATGATTAACCCTATAACTCATTTATCTTGGAACATAGTCATTTGAGTTATGTGTCCAAAAGATGAAATGGAGTTATATGGCATACTTAATGATAAGTCAAACACTCTTCCTAAATTGAAATTGGCAGTTGCATAAAAAGGACTTTTTATTATATACCAATCAACATGCATTTTGAAAACCAAAAAGAGATATGATGAAACCATTAACTCTAGGTTGTTCAAGGATTAAGGTCTCATGTCAGAAGTTGAGAAATCAACTTATGATTTGCTTGATTTGTGAGATATTTCTTAGACCAAAATTGAGAACAAAATGGGTTATTGCTCAATTAGACTGTTTTTGAATAAGAGATCATCTTTTTAAGAAGAATTGTGAGAGCTAGACCTATGCATCACAAATTACTAAAGAATGGAATAATTGGAAATGAGATTAAGTTCACAAAGAGTTGTGGAATAAAAATCCACTCACATAAGAAAACTAAAAAAGATGGGAAAGGAAAGCTTCAAAAGAATGAAGCAAGTATCAACATTCTTAGAATCCTTAAATCCATAAAAGCAATCATTTCAGTTGATTTCAATGAATGTAAAGGACTGTGAATGTAAAGGATTGTGCATACAATAAAGCAAAAAGAAGCATGGTGTTTCAACTATATGGATGTTATCCTGTTAATTGAATAAATGTTCTAACATTACTTTAAATAATGGGTGAGAAGCGTTTGATTAATTAATGAATTAAGTTAAACTAAGTTGATACGAGGTATCAAAACCTGTGATGATAGATTATGTTGGTCTAAATTAAGACTAAGTCTGCGTACTGGATATGTTTTAATATGTCTAACTTGAACAAATATAGTTTATCTTTTTGTCAAGAGTTGAGTTTATGAAAGAACAACTAAAACAGAAGTCAATGAGCTTTTCCTATTCTATCAAGCAAATTATGAAATGTACTATTGATAAACATCATATATTAAATTTGAGTTGGTGAAAGTTCATAGTTTAAAGGTGTCATAAGTTGATAGTAAAACTCTTAAGAGTTAAACAATGTAATTAATTCAAAATACAAAATTTGAATATGTTATAACAAGGCTTACTATATAAAAGACTATGGATTAAGGGATTTTTGTATTGGTTTAGGAATGATCCTAATCATCTTAGTTCTATTGGAAATTTTGTGTGACAATAGTGGGGTTAATGCACATGATAAGTAGTCTTGGTCACATCCTAAGTCCAAATGAATATTTTGGAATTATAACTTAGAGTGATAGATTGAAGACCAAACAAGAATGTTATCAATGACAATGCAATTAGTTATTAAAAAGACATTTGTCTCTATTTCAATGTGAGAGAATAAGACATTTAATATCTCTTAAAATTAGACTAAGACTGATTGGGCTTAGTGTCAGTGGAAGGTTGTTAGTGTAAGCCTTAGTTCCAAGCATTGTCTATGGACTACATTTATAGTTAAGAAGTTTAATTCTATCTTTCTGTTATTTTTGTGCACAAAGAATGAATAGAATTCCTTAATTATTTTGATGCTAAAGTTGACATATGTGAGGCATATGCATGTAGGACCTTGAAGCAAGAGATTTTGTTCTAAATATCCCTAGTCGGTCACTACTGTGGGAATAATATATGAATTAAGACTAACGTGCTCTTTCTGACTTAGTGTGTTCAATCCTACAGAACGCAATGGTATGAGATGTCAGTCAAAAATAATGGATAAATTTCTAAGATATGGTATTTGGATTAGATCTACCAATGCGAGCAACTACATGGTTTAGAGTCATAATTAGTTCTCATGTACAAGTCTTACATAAGAGTTCTTAGACCAAAAATCTTTATAAAACTCTAGATGAAATTTTGTATACTTTAATATACACCTAACATTCAAGTAAAAGGATGACAAGTATGAGTATGACTGGGTATGCATTGTTGGTGTAAGCCCTAGCTCCAAAGACTATTTGATTGCATTCATAATTAAGTTGGTTTTGGGTTCTTTTTAATGTTACTGTGGCCTTGCACTGGGTTGTTTCACCATGTAGCTCATTTAGAACTCAAAATTTTTTAGAGCGGTTTGTAAATCTTGATTTGGGATGTTTTAAGTCCTCCCTCTCCTCTCTACTCATCAAAATGTTATTATCTCTCTACCAATTACTTAATTTGTCGCCACAAGAATTGGCAGGTGAGAAATCACTGAGAGTAAAGAATTATTGATTTCTTCTATGTGGTGGCTAGTAGGGAAGATTTTTGTTTAGAGTCGGAGCTGGTCTTGGAGGAGTGTGATGAAATGATGAAGACAAATACTAATATGAATGATGTGGTGGGTAAGAATGATGGTAAGATGAGTGATATAGAGGTTGAGGTTGTGAATATTATGGCTGATGAAAGTAGGGTGCTTAATAGGAATGAGAAGGCTAAAAATGTCTAGGCTGGTGATGCTGTTGGAATGGTAGACTCTGATCAATGTACTCCACCTTTCCCATGGGTGGGCTCGAGGAATAGATTTATGACTAGTCGTCATATGAATAGGATGCATAGTGGTAGGTCTCTGTCGAGTGCCCACCTCCACACGTCACACAATGTACGAGTCTAGGTGTTGGAACTCCACCATTAACTTTATCCTTAAGTAACCTCGTGAGCTCCTCAATTTGCTTTTCTTGGACCATCATTTGTGCTTCCAAAGAGGTAATGTAGTCCACTTGTAGCATAATAGATGATTAAGGTAGTTGATGTCTCATTTGCCTGTGAACTCTGTCATTCCAAATGTAGCTATTCAATGCCATTTCCTCAATTAGCTCCATGTACTCGAAGCTTTTTTTGTAATCACGATCCATTGAATGCTGAATCCAACGTTTGTTTTATTTTAGGAGTGAGCTCATTATAAAATGTTTCAACGTAAAACCATGACTCCAACTCGTTGTGTGGACATTTGAGGAGTTCTTTGAAGCGCTCCTATGTCTTGCCTAAACTCTCCTAAGAATAAGCATGAAATTTGTAATCTCACCTCGCATTCGCACTAACCTAGCAGGTGAGAAGTACTTTTTATGAAAGCGATGGCAGAGTTGATTCCAAGTCTCGCTCAAGTTGGGAGGTAAATTGCATAGCCATGATTGTACATTGTCTCTTAACGAGAACAAAATAATTAGTAGACATTTTGCATCCTTAAACACTCCATTGATCTTAAATGCATCCAAGATCTCTAAGAAGCTCACCATGTGAGCATTTGCATCCTCATATGGATTCCCACCAAAGTGTTTCTGACTTTAGACCATCTGGATAATCTCAGGTTTAATTCATAATCATTTGAAGCTAACCTAGATATAGTCACTACTTGACCCATCCAAAAAATGGGCAGTCTGGTATAATTCATGATAGTACGGGGTGAAGTTGATTACACACCTAGATTTCCTAGATTGTCAGTCATAATGTTACATGTACTGCCCTTGCCATAATGCATTTGTAAACTTGTGCTACAAGAGGAGTTCACTAGAACATGCACCACTTTTCTATTGGTAGTTGCCTACTGTGCTTGTTTCGTCTTGCTCCTTGTGTGGCCATATATACACCTGCCAAAAGGAACTTAGCAACAAAAAGAACTCAGCAACTAGAAATATCAAGAAAAAACAATGAAACAAAAAGAACAAGCAATGAGAAAATCAAAATCAAATAAAACACGAAAAATAAGCAAATGAAAATATGAATGAAAAATAATGCAGAAAAGCAAACAATCGGTCCCTCTAACATCATAAATCAAATAATATAGTAGCAAAAGCACAAATTCAACACTCGAAAGTAAAAACCCAATCTCTAAAACTAATCTAATCACCAGCAAAAGCATTAAAACAAAAATAGATCTCCTTCAAAATAAAAACCCAATGCTAAACAATTGTAAATGAAAACATAAATTTGGAATTTAAGGGAAATAATGCAAAAAATAAAAGGAAATGCAAAGAAATTTAACCCAAAGTACTAATAGGATCATCTAATCAAACATCAAATTAAAAACCTGCAATAAAACATCAAAAGGAAATCAAAATGTGAAAGTCACTGCGAATTAAAGCGAGAAAACGTAAGGGAAATGCCAAATCATAAAGAAACATAAGCCAAATGATCCTAAAGTGTTGTTCCAAAACCCATCTCTAATCTATTCTACTCTCCTTTATATGTTGTGTTCTATTGTATGTCAAAACCCTCCAAAGAACCCTCTTTATTCAAAGCACACTATTCTGATCCTCGACACAAGTGTGTTGATTTTGCGTCGTGCTCCATGTTTTAATTAAATGGCATGACCAGACAACTAGCACACACCTCGTGTGAGACTCATTTTTAGAAACATAATTTTCGACTAATTAATTCTTTTTGCAAATGATTTAATAATCAAATAAAATATAGAGGAGACAGAAAATATAAAATACATGCATTTTATAAAACTCGGCCCAAATCTTTTACAAACAACAAAATAGAAATACATGGAAGCTGTAGTTTTGTTTGAAAACAAAGTCAAACTGAAATGCATGTATATACAAACATGTACAAATATATACAAGATTAAAATCCCAAAAGATAGTAAATCCAGAGCCAAGACCTCTAATCTCATATCACTGCTCTCAATCCACCATGAGTCTCTGAGTTAATAGCAGTTATCTACGATCTGTACAATATCACAGACAATCACATGCAGGTGAGTAATTTCATACTTAGTAAGTGCTTTTATACACTTACCAAATTAGTTAATGCATAAGTAATTGTGATTTATTACGATTTAAATACTTTATACAATAGGGTAAACATCTCTATTTAATTCATACCCAACTCTGTTCTTAAATCACTGTTTTATTACTGTTAGAAATTTTTCCATGATGCACAGGTCATGCCGTGTCGAGCATGAGGTTGTGATCATCATGATTTCCAGAATCCTTCAAGCACGGAGTGTGCTGTCTAAATTGGTCTCAGTACGAGGGTGTGCTGACCAACATACGAGTCGTGCTGAGCTTCTGTTTTGTGCAATTCAGTTTTGGTTTAAAGCAATCAACATGGTAAATATGCATTTCATAGATAGTACTTAACATGCCCAATATTGTTACCATATATCTACAGTTGATACACTTCATATTAGCACATTAACAACTGCACACAAGGTAATATCATATATGTCTTAATCATTTGACACACATGCTTCCATATAAACCAACCCTCACATCATTATCAAGATCATCAATATAGTAATAAACATCATAAAACAACTTATTCCATGGCATCAATAATATATGAATGCGATATGGAATGAAAGTGCAATGCCCATGCAATCATACGATATGCCCCGGGGCAGTTCTTTCTTTTCTCTTTTTCTTTTCTTTTTCTTTTCTCTTTTTCTTTTCT
>CANYCX010147710.1:0-27228 GCA_948193385.1 Breynia disticha f. nivosa
AAAAATTATGGGCAAATTACATAAATACCTATCTTAACCTTTTTTAATTGTATTGTTTTTAAAAAAAATTTAAAAATTACATAAATAACTTTTATTTTACATTTTATACTTTAATCCTACAAAACAACAAGATAAAAACTATTTTGATTAAAAGATGAAAAATTTTTAAAAGTATCTTAAAATTAATTAAATAGTTTATATATAATAAATATGCAAAAAAAATTTCAAAACAACAAAAAAAGAAACTTAAAAAATAAATAAAATATTGTTTATGTAATATTAAAGTAATTTATGTAATATTAAAATAGAAAGTACAATATTAAAATAAAAGATCGTGTAAGATATAATTATTCAAAATGTTGTTTTGTAATCGGCAGTAAAGCGTGGCAATACGGAACAGAGCATTGAAGAAGACATTCGAGGGAAAAGGTAAAGAAAAAAAAAAATCTATAAGAGTGTTGTAGAAGGTGTCTTCGTGGCATAAACCTCTCTCAACTCTCTTCTTCTTCTTTCTTTTACTTAAACACCGAGGCGATGCGTTGTTACTCCCAATCCCTGTAATGGCAGATCACCTCAATACGCTTTATCAATCTCTCTTTGAACACAAACTCTCTGCCACCCAGTTCTCTCAGAGACTTGCCTCCGATTCTTCCCTTAAACTAGGCCTTCAAGCCTTGTATCTCATCTTGAACCGCCATCTTCATCCATCTTGGACTCCTCTCCAGATTCAATCTCTTCTCTCCTTAGGTTTAAAGATCGTCTCCACTTTTAGATCTTTGCCAGGTGAACCCACTCACTATACTAATTAATACTTTCCTTTTTTCAATTCTTTAGATTTTGTTTGTCAATTGAAAGGATTTTGGAATTGTTTTGTTAGTGGAGCAAGCCGAAACAATCGTTTTGGGTGTAGTTGAAGAGTTGTTGGAGTTTTGCGTTTCTTACTTGGAGAACCCTCACACTACACATGATGACTCACTCATTCAGGTTTCTCACTTTTCCCTCATCATCTTTACCATCTCCACTTCTTGCTCTTTTCGTTTCTTCCTCTACTTTTCTTCTCATCATTTATATCTATTAATTGACTGCATAATTCCAATTGTTTTATACCCGTTCTGGCATTCGCTCATCTTCACACCAACCCTACCAACAATCTTTCGACAAAACCTCGGTTATGTAAATTTTTTAATTGAACAAGTTATGCAACACAATGCATCATGTCCTTTTAAACGCTTATTGTCCTGTTTGGACGAAAATTATTTATTTGAGTCATATGCATATGTTTTACTTGCCTTTTGGTGAGTCATTGTGGAATTTTACAACTGCTTTGAAAAACGTTATTGAAGTGTTCTTGCTTTCTGTGTTGGGGGGAAACTTTTTTGCAATCATTCCTCCTGTTGCAGATGCTATTTTTCTTGATTTCCGATATTTAATTACTTCTGTTTATATTTGGAAGCTGATTTTCTGGTTGACAGTGTTTATAAGCTGATTATCAGGTTGGTTTTGTGCAAACATTGCATTATTTGTTGTGTGGTGTTTTTTATTTTTTTTTACCTTATCATTATCACCATCAAGGAAAATTTTGCTTATTGTTCTTTATAAACATTTTTTCCTTATTGATATCGCCACTGTTCTTTATGAGTGAACTCTGAAATGAGTCAGTGTTTTCCTTTTCAGAGTAATATGGTATTACTTATGGAGTTGGCATTGGTTGACAAGACTGAAAAAGTTTCTACTCTTCAAGATGCTTGCTCAATAAGTTCTCTTGTTGAACTTTTGCCTGGGGATTCTGATGTTTTCCTTGAAATTAATTTGGAAAGGCACAATAGATGCAGACTAGGAGGTAATACTCTATTCCTTCTTTTTTTTTTCTCCCAATCATCCGATGTTTTTTCTTGTATTACATACTGACAAAACTTTCCTTCACTCTATTTTTTCTGTCTATTTTATTCCTCTTCAAAAGGAGCTGGTTGCTCAATGGGAGAGAATCCGGTGGATCAGTTAGTCATGACACTAGCATCTGAGTGCATGCAACCGCAGTTGCAGCCTTCTGTCTTTGTTGATCAGACCAAAGATTTGAATAATTTGATTTTTTTCTCCCTCCATTGGGCTGTTGTCCATGTGAATTGTATTCAGCGTCTGATGGCATGCTGCCGAAAGCTTATCGAATTACCAACTTCATTTGATGATAAAATAGCGAGTCCAGATTTCTGCAAGAGGCTGCTGTCCAGTTTGAGAATTATGAACTTACTGCAAAACATTGTGGAGCACATTCCTTTTGTTGAATATGAAGCGTCAATGTTACGGGAGATTGCTTCTTGTGCGGATGCCATACCTTGCTTGTTTAAAATTGGGTTTGAATTTGGAAACAGCATCACTGCTTCTGAGGGTAGTTTGGAGAGCCTATTATTGTTACTGTTTGAGGACTTTCTTCATCTTGTGCAAGTTATATTTTGCAATAGTTGTGCCTCTCTGAACATCCAAGCATTTATGGTAGCATCCATATTAGCCAACTTTGATTCTTCCATATGGAGATACAACAAGTCTGTTGCTAACCCAAAACCTCCAATAGTCTACTCTCCTCGTACTGTCCTTTATCTCTTAAAACTAGTTCAGGATCTTAAAAGGTTAGGAAGTCAGTCCTTTTCTTTAAAGGAGTTTGATAAAGATCTTATTGATAGATTGACAGATGTATTGGGTGATTGCACTTCGTGCCATGTCCATTTTCAGAAGGTTTCATTTTTGAAGAGGCATAGCATCGAGGAATTGTTGCAAATGATATTTGTCCCGCGAAGTCAATGGATGGATAACATCATGCATCTTACATATTTTTTGCACTGTGAGGGAGAAAAGTTAAGGCCAAAAGTGGAGCGAGTACATTCTAGCAGCTCAAAAGGCAACTCTTCAGAACTGGAGAATGCAGTTTTCCATGAAGATGAAGCCCTTTTTGGAAATCTTTTCTCTGAAGGCAGTCGTTCTATAGGAACTACTGATGGGGTAGAACAACCAGCTGCTGTTAATTCTTCCACCGTCATGTGCAATATGCCAATGCGAGCTGCTGCAGAAACTTTGGTATTTCTCAAAGAGTGTGTCTTCTCTGAGGAGTGGTCTCCTTTTCTCTGTGCAGATGCCTGTGGAAGTCTTGAAACGAGCCATGTTGATGTATTGCTTTCAATACTTAATTGTAGGGGATGTTATCTAGAAGACAGAACTCCTCATAGCTGTGCTGTGTCACAGGAAGAGAGAAAGATTGGGCATATTCATGAACTTTGTTTTGAACTGTTTCAATACCTTCTCACGCATCGAGCTTTTTCTGATGAACTTGAAGATTACCTTGTAGAAAGAATTCTTGGTGTTGAAAATTATGCTTTTATTTACACTGATCAGACCCTCACATTGCTAGCTCACTCCCTCCTTTCTAGGGTTGGGTTGGCCGGGAGCAAGTTAAGAACCAAGCTTTATACCATATTTGTAAGTTTCGTTGTTGCTAAGGTAAAGGCTATTTGTGTGAACTGCCCTTCTTGCAAGGATATTGTTGGGAGTCTTCCATCAGTATTTCATATGGAGGTCCTTTTAATGGCATTTCATTTATCCTCTGAAGGAGAGAAGACAATGCTTGCAAACATGATACTGTCTGCTCTTCAATCAATTGATTCACCATCAGTGAATACACATTTACCGTGTTGGGCATTGTTGGTTTCGAGGTTGATCTTACTTCTTCGCCATATGATGCTGTATCCTCATACTTGCCCCTCATCCTTGATTGTAGACATTCGTTCGAAATTGAGGGAAGCTCCAATCTGCTGCTCTTTACAGTCCTGTCTGAGCGATCAGCACTCATCTGTTGCTTTCAGTGTGGTAAGGAATATATTTGGTGTGTGTGTTGAAGAAGAGCCTTCCTTGGCTGCCTTGATGAATCAATTAATTGAGATCTCAGCTATTCCACCACTTTGTAGAGATGAATTGGCCATTGAATTTCTGCATCTGACTTGGAGTGATATATCTGCAACCTTCTCTTGGATTCTTGGATTCTGGAAGGGCAAAAGACCGATGACAGTCGAAGACTTAATTGTGGAGAGATACATTTTCTGTCTTTGTTCTGATCTTCCGTTGATGAGCTCTATGGATGATCAACTTTCCCTGTGCAGTGATCCACTGCTTCCTGAGACATCTAATATGTCATATTTCTTTCACTTCAGTCACTTGCTTATGGGACACTGTGATGATAGCAAAGGAGCTAGCATAGCAGAACTTGTATTTGCTGTGCTAAAACATCTGTGTTCTGTTCAAATACTACAGGACGTCGAGGAATTAGGTTGGGATTTCTTAAGGGATGGATTGTGGCTGTCTCTTGTAGTTTCCTTATTCAATGTGGGTATATGTAAATATTATATGAAGAAGTGTGTCCCTGGAGCGAATTCATTCTGGATTGAAAATACAGTTGGTGATAATCAGTATGTCAGTGCTGCAGAGACCCTAATATCCTCTTTAATTGAGGCTGGTCAAGTATCATCATTATTGACACTGCTGTCCTCATTGTTAGATAGATATATACAGTTATTTCAGAAGTCTTTCCTTTCTACTTTTCACAGTGTCCCGGACAATGTTAATGTTCTTTCATCTCTATTGCTTCTCAAGCACAGAGGTTTTGACAAATGCCTGCAAGAGGAGCTCATCGATGTGAATGTCATCAGTTCTAATCATTTGGATTTTCTGTTCAATCTCCTTCCAAAATTTGATGATATTCTTGATAAAAGAGCTTCAGGTATTCGATGTAAGGTGTTCTGGCAATGTATCTTCCATGGTTTTCCTTCTAATTGTAGGACTCCAAGCGCAACCCTTCTTTCTTGTGTTGTTTCTATACAAGGCATTATTATTTTCCTGGATAGATTGTTCATGCTGTCTGATCTGAGAGAGAGTTTTTCTGTCAATACTGAGGTAGTTGCTCAGATCCTTAATTCAGTGATGACCATCAAGTTTGATCGGATCTTTGAAAGTCTTCAAGGAAACTGTGAAGCTATTATTGTCAACCTGGGTGCCGGCCCTGAGATGTCTGATTACAGTGATCTATTTCTAATGAAGCAATTTGAAGGAATTTTACGGGAAATCATGACAAGAGAAGAGAGTAAAAGCAGTGTTCTGGAGTGGGTAATTACTGAGGCTATTTTGACTGCGGATAGGCTTAGGAAAGACCCAATGAAATTTAAATTTTATCTTGCCGTGGATGATGTTCCTAAACAGATAAAATATTTGTATGGATCACAACGTGGTGGTGATTTATTGGTTCTGATTGATAGCCTCAATAACTGTTGTTCTGAGGAAGTAAATGGGAAAGTGCTGAATTTCTTTGTTGATCTCTTATCAGGGGAGTACTCATTGTATTTCAAACAAAAAATGCAGAATAAGTTCTTTGAAATGGATTTACTTCATCTGTCCAAATGGTTGGAGAAGCGGTTATTAGGTTGCATATTGGAATCTTCAGGTGGCCAGAACTGTGTTAAAGGCAATTCAGTCGCTCTTAGAGAAACAACTATGAGTTTCATTTTATCTTTGGCATCTGTGCCTTCTGAATTGCAGTCTGAAGAACTTTACAATCATTTGTTTGAAGCTGTCCTGACTTCGCTTGATGCTACATTTCTGCTGTTTGACATTCATATTGCTAAGTCCTACTTTGGTTTCCTTGTCCAGCTTTCTAAAGGTGTGTATTCAATGAGGTTACTTCTTGAAAGGACAATATTACTGATGGAAAAGCTTGCCAGTGATGAACATTTTCTTCCTGGGCTAAAGGTGATCTTTGGCTTTCTTGGGACAATCTTGAGTGATTGTGGGTCCTGTAAGTTTATGCGGGAGAATCTGTCTGGAAGGCCTTTATCTGGAAGTAATTCTTTGTTCGGTTCTGTTGGTTTGAAGCCGGACGGATCAGGGAAGAACTCAGAAACTTTGGTCATTTCTGCTAATCAAGGAGGATCTAGAGCACTTGAGTGCGATGCAACTTCTGTTGATGAAGATGAGGATGACGGAACTTCTGATGGTGATGTAGCTAGCATTGATAAGGATGAGGATGAGGATACCACAAGTGAAAGGGCTCTAGCTTCAAAAGTCTGTACATTTACTTCCAGCGGCAGCAATTTTATGGAACAGCATTGGTATTTTTGTTATACTTGTGATTTGACTGTATCCAAGGGCTGTTGTTCTGTCTGTGCAAAGGTTTGTCATCGTGGTCATCGTGTTGTTTATTCTCGTTCCAGTAGATTCTTCTGCGATTGTGGAGCAGGTGGTGTTAGGGGTAGCACTTGCCAATGCCTGAAGCCCCGAAAATTTACTGGGAGTGACGGTTCGCCCATTCGCAGTGTTAGTAATTTGCAATCCATTTTACCTTTTGCAGAGGATACTGATCAGTTGCCAGAGAGTGACTCTGATTTGGATGATGATTCCTATGCTGATACCGATGGTGCACTTGGGCTGTCTATTCCAAGAGAATTACGAGAAGAGATCCCCGGGATTCTTAAAGAACTTGATGTTGAGGGACGGGTGCTTCAGCTTTGCTCTGCATTTTTGCCTTCCATTACCAGAAAAAGGGAATACAATGTTTCCAAGGACAAGAATATTCGTCTAGGTGAAGATAAGATACTTGCTTATGGCATTGAGTTATTGCAGTTGAAAAAGTCATATAAAAGTGGATCATTAGACCTAAAGATAAAAGCTGAATATTCAAATGCGAAGGAGCTTAGATCACATCTGGCTAGCGGTTCTCTTGTCAAATCATTGCTCAGTGTCAGTAATCGAGGGAGACTTGCTGTTGGGGAAGGGGACAGAGTTGGCATATTTGATGTTGGGCAACTGATTGGGCAAGCGACCATTGCACCAATAACAGCAGACAAGACAAATGTCAAGCCTCTTTCCAGAAATGTTGTTCGTTTTGAAATTGTGCATCTTGCTTTTAATTCACTGATAGAGAATTATCTTGCTGTTGCTGGCTATGAAGATTGTCAGGTGCTCACTTTGAATCCTCGCGGTGATGTAACTGATCGTCTGGCCATTGAACTTGCGTTGCAAGGTGCATACATTAGGCGGATTGATTGGGTTCCAGGTTCTCAGGTTAAATTAATGGTTGTGACTAATAGATTTATCAAAATATATGATCTCTCACAGGACAATATAAGTCCTTTGCATTATCTCACATTGTCTGAAGGCATGATTGTTGATGCAACAATGTTAATGGCCTCACATGGAAGGATGTTACTTCTTGTGCTCTCAGAACAAGGGAATTTGTACAGGATAGAATTGTCTCTTGAAGGTAATGTTGGGGCTACTCCAATGACTGAAATTATTCAGATTAAAGATGCAGAGATAAAAGCAAAGGGCTCCTCATTGTACTACTCTTCCACTTATAAGATACTCTTTTTATCCTATCAAGACGGCACTACCTTGATGTGCAGACTAAGTGCTGATGCAACAAGTGTATCTGAGTTATCTTTCTTATATGAGGATGAACAAGGTGGCCAGAGGCGATTGGCTTCCTTACATCGTTGGAAAGAGTTACTTGTTGGCAGTGGATTATTTCTGTGCTTCTCTAATTTGAAAACAAATGGAGCAGTTGCTCTATCTATTGGGGCGACTGAGTTGCATGCACAGATTTTGAGGCATGCCGTGAACTCAAGTTCAAACTTAGTTGGGTTGACAGCCTACAAGCCTCTGTCCAAAGACAAAGTACACTGTCTTGTCTTGCATGACGATGGTAGCCTGCAGATATATTCACACATCTCTACTGGAGCAGATGCTGGTGCAAGTGTCACTGCTGAGAAAATTAAAAAATTGGGATCTGAAATTCTCAATAGTAAAGCTTATGCAGGCATGAAGCCAGAATTTCCACGTGATTTCTTTGAAAAAACAGTATGCATCACTGCCGATGTGAAACTGGGTGGTGATGCTATTAGAAATGGCGACTCTGAAGCCGCTAAGCAGACCTTGGTATCAGAGGATGGCTTTCTGGAGAGCCCCAGCCCAGCTGGATTTAAGGTATTCCTGTTTTATCATTTTATGTATCTTGATTTTTTTCTTTGATAACGTTTTATTTTCTCTCTTCTTGTCTTCGTTCCTTACATGGAAAAAATAGCCTCTTTGATGTTTCTTTGTCGTTCAGTGCCACTGTTCTAAATCCTTCCTAAAATTTTTTGGTCAGTTATTTAATTTATTGTCAAAGAAGCGGGAGAGCCCCTTTCCTGTACACTATAAATCAACATCTAAATCCATTTTGCGGTAAAGATCTATCTGTTCAATGAGAAAGACTTCTAATTCCCTCTTCATTGTATTTCAGATATCTGTCTTCAATTCGAATCCTGATATTGTCATGGTTGGTTTTCGCGTGCATGTGGGTAATACCTCAGCAAGCCATATACCTTCTGAAATTACCATTTTTCAAAGGGTAGTTAAGTTGGATGAGGGCATGAGATCCTGGTACGATGTACCATTTACTGTTGCTGAATCACTTCTTGCGGATGAAGAGTTTATTATATCTGTTGGACCAACCTTCAATGGCACGGCTCTTCCTAGAATCGATTCTCTTGAAGTGTATGGCCGAGCTAAAGATGAGTTTGGTTGGAAAGAGAAAATGGATGCTGTTTTGGATATGGAAGGTCGTATGCTCGGTTCTAATTCATTGCTTACTGGACCTAGGAAAAAAAACCAATCCATGCAGTCTACATCAGTCCAAGAGCAAGTGTTAGCGGATGGTCTTAAGTTTCTCTCTAGGTTCTACTTCTTGTGTAGAACACAAGAAGATGATGCCGCTGTGGAGTTAAATGAACTCAAGTGTAAGGCACTCTTGGAAACAATATTTGAAAGTGACAGAGAGCCTTTATTGCAGGCAGCTGCTTGCCGAGTTCTACAGTCTGTTTTCCTCAAAAAAGAAGTATATTACCAGGTATATCCTGATAGATGCGTTATCGTTTGTGCATTGTTTAGCATGATAATAAGTTCACATCTAATGAAGTACCATGCATACAATCTTCTTTCTATTTGTCTAACTGGAGTGATCTTGTTTAGGTTAAGGACACTATGCGTCTTCGTGGAGTGGTCAAATCAACTTCTCTTCTTTCATCCAGGCTAGGAGTTTGTGAAAGCGCACAAGGGTGGATTATTGAAGAGTTCACCGCTCAGATGTGTGCCGTGTCCAAGATTGCTCTACACCGCCGTTCTAATTTAGCTACTTTTCTGGAAATCAATGGTATTAATTGAGGCTGTCTTGTTGTGTGCTTGTATATAAGCTTCTGTTCACACCCAACAAACTTAAATTTTGATTTTATCTAATTTTGGGGTTCATAAATTGGGATGAAACAGTGTCAAAGTAAAACTAAAAAGATGTGGGTTTGTAGGCATTATGTGTTAGGGCTACATTTAATCACATTGTGACATGGCGACTTGTGTCATTCCATCGAAAAAATGCAGTCCAAAGGCTTGTTTGGTGTCTTGAATGGTTCGTGTCACAGGTTATGGATAATACTGGGTACAGAGAGAAAGATACACTTGTCTCTTCCTCTCTCTTTTGTATAAGCATTGAACCAATGAAACATGAACTGTCAAACCATATAAGGCTTTGTGTTAAAAAAGGCTGGTGTAACGTGTTGTTTTCCTTGTCCTTCTCTAACTTTTTTTAACAGACCCAAATTATATCTTGCATATTACAACTATTGCCTCTTTTCTTAAAAAAATAAGAGGGCAACAGTGTTTGGAGTCGAACTTCCTGAAACTTTTTCAGCAAGCATTGTGGTGTTGCATTCAAGTTCTCAGGGGTTAGCTAAGTTGGCAAATAGTTCAATTGTTGGAGACGAAAACTTTCTTTATATGTGCTTTATTTCTTCTCTCTTTCCCTTTTAGTTATTGGAGAGTAGTTTTTGTCTGCCAAGCACATCAGTCATTTTTTACCTTGCACATTAATCACTTTGGAAAAACCTTGTGTTGTTTTATTTGAGGTGGCTAGATAGCTTGTCCCTATATGAATTTGATATGAATATGTGTTTCTTTTTCCTTCTTCCACAATCTTTGAATGCAGGTTCTGAAGTGGTAGATGGGCTAATGCAAGTTCTGTGGGGAATTTTGGACCTTGAATGGCCTGATACGCAGACTATGAATAACATTGTGATAGCTTCAGTGGAACTTATTTATTGTTATGCTGAGTGTCTTGCTTTTCATGGAAAGGATGTAATGAAATGCTCTGTTGCCCCTGCTGTTGTTCTATTTAAGAAGCTTTTGTTCTCTTCCAATGATGCTGTTCAGACTTCCAGCAGGTGGCTCTTTTTGGTCATGATGAAATTTCTTATAATAAGTTCTCTGTCAAAATTTACCTTGCTCCTAATATTTTTCATGTGTACTTCTCCTTTTCAGCCTTGCCATATCATCAAGACTGCTTCAGGTTCCATTCCCAAAGCAAACTATATTAGCAACAGATGATACTGGGGATGGTGCAGTGTCTGTTTCTGGGCCTGCTGAATCAGCTGGTGGAAGCACCCAAGTCATGATTGAAGAAGATTCCAGCACGTCGTCGGTTCAGTATTGCTGTGATGGCTGCTCCACTGTTCCAATACTTCGGAGAAGATGGCATTGCACTGTTTGTCCTGATTTTGACTTGTGTGAGGCTTGTTATCAAGTACTGGATGCAGAGAGGCTCCCCCCACCTCATTCTAGAGATCATCCTATGACGGCTATTCCAATTGAAGTAGAATCATTAGGAGATGGAAATGAAATTCGTTTTTCCATGGATGATGGGCATGATTCAAGCTTGTTGCCTGTTACTTCAGATATGAATGCACAAAACCGTGCTTCTTCTATCCATGTCTTGGAATCCAATGAATCAGGAGAATTTTCTCCTTCAGTGATTGATAGCGTTTCAATTTCAGATTCAAAACGAGTGGTCAATTCCTTGCTTCTCACTGAACTTCTTGATCAATTAAAAGGATGGATGGAAACTACCCCTGGAGTGCGGGCTATTCCTGTCATGCAACTGTTTTATAGGTTATCTTCCGCTGTGGGTGGTCCTTTTATAGACAGTTGCAAACCTGAGGCCTTAGATCTGGAGAAATTAATTAGGTGGTTTCTGGATGAAATTGATCTCAGTAAGCCTTTTGTAGACAGAACCCGATCTTCCTTTGGGGAAGTTGCTATCCTTGTCTTCATGTTCTTTACCCTGATGCTAAGAAATTGGCATCAACCAGGGAGTGATAGCTCTATTCCAAAATCATGTGGAAATGCAGAAATACATGATAGGAATCTGATTCAGGTTGCCTCAGTTGGGTCTTACCTGGATAATCAAGAGAAAAATGATTTCATATCTCAGTTGAACCGAGCCTGCAGTTTACTCAGAAACCAAGCCTTTGTGAATTATCTAATGGATATTCTGCAGCAGCTAGTGCATGTTTTCAAGTCTTCCACTGGTAATTTAGAGAATGCAAATGGTTTGAGCATTGGTTCTGGATGTGGAGCTTTATTAACTATCAGGAGAGATTTACCGGCAGGCAATTTCTCACCTTTCTTTTCAGATTCATATGCAAAGGCCCATAGAAGCGATATTTTCATGGATTATCATAGGCTTCTTTTGGAGAATGCGTTTCGGCTGTTGTATACATTGGTTAGACCTGAAAAGTTGGAGAAGACGGGGGAGAAAGAGAAGGTTTCCAAATCGTCCACTGTTAAGGATTTGAAGTTGGATGGATATCAAGATGTCTTTTGCAGTTACATCAACAATCCTCATACTACTTTTGTTCGACGATATGCAAGGAGGCTTTTTCTCCATCTTTGTGGAAGCAAAACTCATTATTACAGTGTTCGAGATTCATGGCAATTCTCAAGTGAAATAAAGAAACTTTACAAGCACATAAATAAATCAGGTGGCCTTCAAAACCCTGTCCCATATGAAAGAAGTGTGAAGATAGTGAAATGCATGTCTACAATGGCTGAAGTTGCTGTTTCACGGCCTCGGAATTGGCAGAAGTACTGTTTGAGGCATGGAGACGTTTTGCCATTCCTGATGAATGGAGTTTTTCATTTTGGTGAAGAGTCTGTTATTCAAGCTCTAAAACTTCTGAACCTGGCTTTCTATACTGGAAAGGATATGAGCCGTACATCGCAGAGAGTTGAAGCTGATGATCTTGGTACTGGTTCAAACAAATCAGGGGTACAATCTGTTGATTCAAAGAAGAAGAAGAAAAGCGAAGATGAAATCGGTTCGGAGAAGTCTTATTTAGATATGGAGGCAGTAGCAGATATCCTCATTGACAAGGGTAATGATGTTTTGAGGCAATTTGTTGACTGTTTTTTATTGGAATGGAATTCCTTTGCCGTTCGCATGGAAGCTAAGTGTGTTCTCTATGGTGCGTGGCATCATGGAAAGCAGTCGTTCAAGGAAACATTGTTGACAGTGCTCCTGCAGAAGGTGAAGAGTCTTCCTATGTATGGTCAGAACATTGTTGAGTTCACTGAACTGGTCTCTTGGTTACTGGGAAAACTACCTGACAGTAATTCAAGGCAACAAAGCGCCGACTTTGTGGATCGTTGCTTGACCCCTGAAATAATTAGGTGCATTTTTTATGTGCTTCATTTGCAGAACGAACTTATTGCTAATCACCCAAATTCCCGCATTTATAATACTTTGAGTGGGCTTGTGGAATTTGATGGCTACTATCTTGAGAGTGAGCCCTGTGTTGCCTGCAGCTCTCCAGAGGTGCCATATAGTAGGATGAAGTTAGAAAGTTTGAAATCTGAAACAAAGTTCACTGACAATCGTATTATAGTGAAGTGCACTGGAAGCTACACGATCCAGACTGTTACAATGAATGTTCATGATGCTCGCAAGTCAAAATCAGTTAAAGTATTGAATCTTTACTACAACAATCGACCAGTGTCTGATTTGTCAGAGTTGAAAAATAATTGGTCCTTATGGAAGCGTGCAAAGAGTTGTCATCTTGCTTTCAATCAGACAGAGTTAAAAGTAGAGTTTCCTATTCCGATAACTGCTTGCAACTTCATGATTGAGCTGGATTCATTCTATGAAAATCTCCAGGCCTTATCCCTTGAACCATTGCAGTGTCCACGTTGCAGTCGTCCAGTCACAGATAAGCATGGAATTTGCAGCAATTGCCATGAGAATGCATATCAGTGCAGGCAATGCCGCAACATAAATTATGAGAATCTAGATTCTTTTCTCTGTAATGAATGTGGATACAGCAAATATGGCCGCTTTGAATTCAATTTCATGGCAAAGCCAAGTTTCACGTTTGATAATATGGAAAATGATGATGATATGAAGAGGGGATTGGCAGCCATCGAAGCAGAGTCCGAAAATGCTCATAGAAGATACCAGCAACTTTTGGGCTTCAAAAAGCCTCTTCTAAAGATTGTATCAAGCATTGGCGAGAATGAGATGGATTCCCAACAAAAAGATTCTGTGCAGCAAATGATGATATCTCTTCCTGGACCTTCTTGCAAGATTAACCGAAAGATTGCTCTCCTTGGCGTATTATATGGTGAAAAGTGCAAAGCTGCTTTTGATTCTGTCAGTAAAAGTGTTCAGACGCTTCAGGGACTTCGTCGCGTTTTGATGTGCTACTTGCACCAGAAACATTCAGATGAGGCAGTTGCAGCATCAAGATTTGTTGTTTCCAGGTCCCCAAATAATTGCTATGGCTGTGCTACAACTTTTGTGACGCAATGTTTAGACATCTTGCAGGTGCTTTCAAGGCATCCCAATTCGAAGAAATTACTTGTTGCAGCTGGCATTTTATCCGAGTTGTTTGAGAATAACATTCATCAAGGTCCTAAAACTGCTCGTGTTCAAGCTAGAGCAGTACTTTGTGCTTTATCTGAAGGTGACATTAATGCAGTGACCGAATTGAACAACATAATACAGAAGAAAGTCATGTACTGCCTTGAACACCATCGCTCTATGGATGTTGCGTTGGCCACTCGTGAGGAGTTACTATTGCTTTCTGAAGTTTGTTCCCTGGCTGATGAATTCTGGGAATCAAGATTAAGAGTAGTTTTTCAGCTGTTATTTTCATCCATTAAACTGGGGGCAAAACACCCTGCAATAGCTGAGCATATTATTCTCCCTTGTCTGAGAATTGTATCTCAAGCATGTGCTCCTCCAAAACCTGATACCGGGGTTAAAGACCAAGGCACAGGAAAAACTACTACCACCCCACAGCTGAAAGATGAAAACAACAATAAATCTGGATCTGTAAGTGGTCTTATCAGTGGTAATAAGATTGCACCAGAATCATCAGAGAAGAGTTGGGAGTCTTCCAATAAGACTCAGGATATTCAATTACTCAGTTATTCAGAGTGGGAGAGAGGAGCATCTTATCTTGATTTTGTTAGAAGGCAGTACAAGGTGTCTCAAGCTGTCAAAGGTGCTAGCCAGAAATCTCGCACTCAGAGACATGAGTACATGGCTCTCAAATATGCACTTAGATGGAAACGGTATGCTTGTAAAACAACTAAGGGTGACTTGGCAGCTTTTGAGCTAGGATCATGGGTGGCAGAAATTGTTCTTAGTGCTTGTTCACAGTCTATCAGATCAGAAATGTGCATGCTTATTAATTTACTATGTGCTCATAGTTCATCGAGGAGATTTAGGTTGTTGAACTTACTAATGGGTTTGCTACCAGCAACACTTGCTGCTGGTGAAAGTGCTGCAGAATACTTTGAATTGCTTTTCAAGATGATTGAGTCGGAAGATGCTCGTCTGTTCTTGACTGTGCGTGGATGTTTAACTACCATATGTAAATTAGTTACCCAAGAAGTGACTAACGTTGAGTCTCTAGAAAGGAGTTTGCAAATTGACATTTCACAGGGATTTATTCTTCATAAGCTAATAGAATTACTGGGTAAATTTTTGGAGGTTCCCAATATCAGATCCAGGTATTGCCATCAACTTGATAATTCTGTTTGGTGATAGACTTTTTAAAACATTACATTTGATATAGTTTGGTTGTGGGTACAGGTTCATGCAAGAGAATTTACTTTCCAATGTTCTTGAGGCTCTTATTGTCATACGTGGACTGATAGTGCAGAAGACAAAGTTGATAAGTGATTGCAATCACCTTCTAAAGGATCTGTTGGACTCTCTTCTACTTGAAAGCAGTGAAAACAAACGTCAATTTATCAGAGCCTGTATCTGTGGTCTGCAAAAACATGGGGAAGAGAGAAAAGGAAGAACTTGCCTGGTAAGAAGTGTGATATTATCTCCTCTTTTACCATCTGATTTTTTTTTATAATATCTATAGTTTGAACAGAAGTTGGCAGCATATAACTTAACCTTATGATCCCTTGAAAATTGTGGGACGGTTTACTGAGTAGATTAAGTTATTGGTGATGGCATTATTTGCTTTTGTTTGAGTTAAAAGTTTTAATTGTGTCAACACAATAGGATAAAGTTAATTCAATGATGTTATGATAGTTTTGCTTAACTACTTGATGTCCACGTGAATTAGAATTTTTTGTCTGCATAGCTTGATATCATCTAATATTGAGGAAATTCAATTTTCTTTTCAGTTTATTCTCGAGCAGCTCTGCAATTTGATTAGTCCGTCAAAGCCTGAATCAGTCTATCTATTGGTTCTGAACAAGGCACATACTCAAGAAGAGTTCATAAGGGGATCAATGACTAAAAATCCTTATTCAAGTGCAGAGATTGGTCCTTTGATGCGTGATGTCAAAAATAAGATCTGCCATCAATTGGATCTCTTGGGACTTCTTGAAGATGACTATGGGATGGAGTTGCTTGTTGCTGGAAATATTATCTCTCTTGATTTAAGCATTGCTCAAGTGTATGAACAAGTCTGGAAGAAGTCAAGTAGTCATTCTTCTGCCATCACTAATTCTACCTTGTCGTCGTCTGGCATTGTGTCATCTTCTAAAGATTCCCTGCCCATGACTGTAACATACCGGCTACAGGTTTCTGATGCTGTTTCGAATTGATAATTTCATTGTTATTGTATATGGAGATTTAGTGTCTGCATTTATTTAAAAAATTTGCGCCCATATCTGTAACTGCATATGATTCTTACTAAGGCTAGTGCTGTATTTTTTTTGTGTAATTTCTTTTACAAGGCTTGGAACATATACAGCAATTTTAAACCGTTTGAAGTCATTGACGATGTTGATAGTTGGAAATTGCTGATTATTTTTTTTTTTCATTTTGATGTAAATGTTAGGGATTAGATGGTGAAGCTACCGAGCCTATGATCAAAGAATTGGAGGAAGATAGAGAAGAATCACAAGATCCGGAGATCGAGTTTGCTATTGCAGGTGCTGTTCAAGAGTACGGTGGGCTGGAAATTCTATTGGGCATGATTAAGGTTAGCAACTTGGCCTATTGTGCTGTAGAATTTCTCTTGAAATAGGGGATTTTAATTCCTGGTTTGACTTGGGAGCTATAAATTTTGTTTACTTAAAAAACCACCAAGCTGTTGTTCTTTTGTGGTAATTTTGGGAGCTATAAGTTTTTGGTTGGTTGAATATTCCCTGGAATTCTTTTGTGATGTATACTGTTATTATGTCGCTGTATGGGCTTGGAAATGCCTACTTCCAGCTGTCCTCTGTGTCCTCTGTCTATAATTTTTTAAGAAATTTTTGAGAAGTTTACTTTTAAAACCGCCAAGCTGTTGTTCTTTTGTGGTAATTTTGGGTTATCTGACCTATCATAATGAAATCTGATTTGGGACCGAATATGCAGCGTCTGAGAGATGATTTCAAATCAAACCAAGAGCAGTTGGTTGCAGTTCTTAATCTCCTTATGCTGTGCTGCAAAATAAGAGAGAACAGGCGAGCCTTGTTAAGGCTTGGAGCTTTAGGTCTCCTTCTTGAAACAGCAAGGCGTGCCTTTTCTGTGGATGCTATGGAACCAGCAGAAGGCATTCTTTTGATTGTGGAGAGTCTGACATTAGAGGCAAATGCGAGCGATAATATCAGCATAGCTCAGAGTGCTCTTACTGTTACCAGTGAGGAAAGTGGCACTGGAGAACAAGCTAAAAAAATAGTTCTCATGTTCCTGGAAAGATTGTGTCATCCTTCATGCCTTAAAAAGTCAAATAAGCAGCAGAGAAACACTGAGATGGTTGCTAGGATCTTGCCTTATCTGACATATGGTGAGCCTGCTGCTATGGAAGCACTTATTGAGCACTTCAACCCTTATCTGCAAGAATGGGGGGAATTTGATCAGTTGCAGAAACGTCATCTGGATGATCCAAATGATGAAAACATTGCAGAGGAAGCAGCCAAGCAGAGGTTCACTGTGGAAAATTTTGTAAGGGTATCAGAATCACTAAAGACAAGTTCCTGCGGGGAGCGGTTGAAGGATATTATACTGGAGAAAGGCATCACGGATGCTGCCATTAGACATCTGAAGGACAGGTTTGCTATTACAGGCGAGGGTGGGTTTAAATCTAGTGTGGAATGGTCGTTAGGTTTAAAACTTCCATCTCTGCCACATATTTTATCTATGCTGAGAGGATTGTCAACAGGGCACTTGGCCACTCAAAGGTGTATTGATGAGAGGGGAATTTTACCATTACTTCATGCTTTGGAAGGAGTGGCCGGTGAGAATGAGATAGGGGCAAGAGCTGAAAATTTGTTAGATACACTATCCAATAAGGAGGGAAAAGGGGATGGATTTTTAGTGGAGAAGGTAAATAATTTGCGACACGCTACTAAGGATGAAATGAGGCGCCGAGCTCTGAGAAAGAGAGAAGAATTGCTTCTGGTAATTTCCATCTTCTCTTTCGTAGTTGTTATGCAAATTCAAGCACTATCTGGTTTTTTTCTTTCTTATGTGTTTTTGCTGGTGTGCCAAAGATAATCAAGCCTATGCCTGATTAATTTCTTAATTGGTTGCATTTAATCTTTTTGTCTTATTTTCTTTTCTTAACTCTCACAGAAACTTGGAATGCAACAAGTAACTGCTTCAGATGGTGGTGAGAGAATTGTAGTATCTCAACCAATCCTCGAAGGTTTAGAAGATGTTGAAGAAGAGGAAGATGGGTTGGCATGCATGGTTTGTCGAGAGGGTTACAGTTTGAGACCTAATGACTTGCTGGGTGTTTACTCATACAGCAAACGGGTGAATCTTGGTGTCGGCACTTCAGGAAGTGCTCGAGGGGAGTGTGTTTACACTACTGTTAGTTACTTCAACATCATTCATTTTCAGTGTCATCAAGAGGCCAAAAGAGCAGATGCTGCTTTGAAGAATCCAAAGAAAGAGTGGGAGGGGGCAACTCTTAGAAACAATGAATCCCTGTGTAATTCCTTGTTCCCAGTTAGAGGCCCATCTGTTCCGCTTTCGCAATATGTTCGCTATGTCGATCTGTACTGGGATAATCTCAATGCCCTTGGACGAGCTGATGGCAGCCGACTTCGTCTGTTAATATACGACATTGTTCTGGTAAGGAGCTCATCCTTATCGCTGGTTTGTTCTAACTCTTCGTCTAACATGTTCTGGTGAGAGTTAAATTGATAGCAGTTGTACATTCTTCTGTTCACTAACATATACTCGATTCTCTGTATTGCAGATGCTTGCTCGATTTGCTACTGGTGCATCTTTTAGTGCAGATAGCAGAGGTGGTGGAAGGGAAAGCAACTCCAGGTTTCTTCCTTTCATGATTCAAATGGCCCGTTACCTTCTAGACCAGGGAAGTGCATCCCATCGTGGTAGCATGGCCAAGGCTGTGTCTTCATATATAACTTCATCATTGGATTCTAGGACTTCCAATCCAGTATCACAATCAGCTACTGGAACTGAAGAAACTGTCCAATTTATGATGGTGAACTCCCTTTTATCCGAGTCTTATGAATCATGGTTGCAACATCGGCGAGCCTTCTTGCAGCGTGGAATATACCATGCATACATGCAGCATATTCATGGGAGACCAGCATCTCGCTCGTTTTCCTCGACAAGCAACGTAGTAAGGATAGAATCAGCAGGAGGAACAAGCGGCGGGGGCATAACGTCTGAAGGTGGCAGTGCAGATGAATTACTGGGCATCATTCGACCAATGCTGGTATATACTGGCCTGATTGAGCAGCTGCAGCGGTTTTTAAAGGTCAGAGAGACGGGCAGTGGGGGGCCATCTGGTGGTAGAGCAGAGGGAATTTCGGGAGGAGGATCAGAAGGAGGGGGGGAAGAAGAGAGTGGGAGTATGGAGGCATGGGAGGTGGTAATGAATGAAAGGCTGGTGAATGTAAGAGAGATGGTGGGGCTGTCAAAAGAGTTGCTGTCATGGCTTGATGAGATGAACTCAGCGACAGAGATGCAGGAAGCGTTTGATGTAGTAGGAGTTCTTGGGGATGTGCTGTGTGGTGGTAGTACCAAGTGTGAAGACTTTGTGAATGCTGCAATTAGCAGTGCTAGCAAAACCTGATGAAGAATAATCATAGGGGAGCCAGGCCAAGTTGCTTTTTTGTTTTTGCTTCAGTCAGCGTAGCTATTATTCCAGATTAACAACTCAATGTAATAGTATTATTGTGAATTTCTTGTATACATTACATAGCTTGTTACCCGCCCTCCCTCGATGCAAAGCAATCGTATCTTTTAACCTTTCTCATTCCTTAATGCGGTGCTTATGGTTTTGTAGTGGGGGTGATAAAAATTAGATTGTTAGTCTCTAGAGATGATTTTGGGGCTGTAGTAGGTATTGTTTGGGTGTGAGGATAAGTGGGTGTGTGGGTTATGAGGTTTTCCTCCCATTTTAAAACACCCTACCACTCTACTGACATGCATATGTGGATTAAGTAATGCACATCACAACTCCCAACATACATTATCAAGGACACATTACTCTCCCTTAACGCACATTATTGAGGAGGTTGATTTGGGTTTATCATGACATGATGAGGATCTGCGTTTACTCTCCTTTAACTGTAACATCTGTTATCGCCTCTTAGTTTGTATTACATTTATTTTTCTCACTTTCTTCACAACTTCAATTTCATTCAAACTACTCGCACATTTGCCAACACACGAATCTAGGTATATCACTCAGGGATTAAAACTCAGGAACTTTCTCCCCCTTATAAAAATTTCGTCATCAAAATTTATCCGTTTCTTGTTTATTCATTATTATATCACCATCCTCAAGCATCAGGCTTAATGCACCTAGCATTTTTCCTTAATCCACTTTAAAGTCTCTGTAATTTTAGGACTGTCTTCGGTTCTAGCGGGTTACGATTGTGGTTATCATAGGCTCACTCATGGCGTAAATTGATTATTTACGACATTCATTCTTACACCTCAGTAGGAATGAGCTCTTTATAGCCTCATCTTAGCATTTTCTTAAACATAAGTGAAAATCTAAGGTATCAACCCATGTGAGTGGGTTTTCCTGCTTTGCATGCTAAACAATACACAATAGCTTTTTGTATATCGCTACATATGTCCAAGACATATGTCACACATTGCAAAATTTCAACATTGATCTACTGTTAAAACTTGTGTGGTCTTTTGAACTCAAAAGTTCATCATTTCTTTGTTCTATTAAGTCCTCTTTCACTCAATGTGATACTTGATTTCACCTTACTAGCATATGGCAATTTTGATAGTGATCATCACCTTAGATGGTCACTTATCTTAATGTAGTTAGTTTTGAAACTAATTCTACTAACATTCCTCATGCACAATGCTTGTATGATAGTTTTTCACTAAACATACTTGGACTTTGAATTCCTATCACTTAGGCCTTTAACCAAAGTAAGAATTCACATAAAGACATGATCACCACTTAGGTTTCATGACTTATGCTATATTTAGATGTAGTTACTACAAAATTCATACATCACATGTCCATTACTGAATTGTGTTCCAACACATTTGTGGATCCTTTGAACACAATTTGGTGTCTTACAAGAATCTTTGGATCTCTTTCAATTGTCGTGGGGTTCTTTGCCAAGAACAGTTACTACCACCTCAAAATACTACGAGACGACCTTTGTGACACCGTAAAAGAATCTCACAAGTGATTCCTCTAATTAGGCGAAAAGTGTACTAGCACAAGAGTAAGATTGATTCACCTTAGTTTGTCAAATTTGGATGAGTTTCTTACGAGAAGAAGAGCACCACGTTGATCAAACCTATGGCCAGCCTCTTAATCTCACGTCTCTCTTGAGAAAAAACTAAAAATCTTTTTGATCTTTAGTGGAATCTCACGATTTTGATGGTATATTTGAGGGAACGACAACTCATGTTTAAAACTAGGGTTTTAGTTGGTTTTTATGAAGAAGAGTTGTAGAACATTAAACTACTTAACAATCCTAATGCCATTAGGATTTTGTTAAGTCTTTAATTAAAATAAAAATCTTTAAAAACCACCCTCTAAAATCATGACTCTTTTGTGGTTAAATAAATAAGATTTATCTTTTAATTTATCTCATATTAATCTTGTCTTGATTTAAGACAAACTTCTTAAATTTTCTCCTATTTATCTTCTTACATATTTTCACTTAAGACATCATATTTTATAAATAATTTTTGTCTTAAAGATCATATAAGAAATGACAAATAATATTTCTCATTCATATTGGGCCCAATTACTAAAATTGGCTCAAATGCTCGATCCGGCCCAATAGCTGGATTTTAACCTAAGGTGAAAAACCAAAAATATCTTTTTTAATTTTCCGTCATCCATGTGTGATCTGTAAGACTATTTAATAAAGGCAATGAGTTTAATAGCTCATAAATCATAGGCGGTCTCTAGTAAGACACTATGATCACCCTAAGTTAAATAACTGACGAGCGATGTCAACAACCCTACTACAATTCAAATTCATCCCCTGACCTTCGATATCATGATTAGCATAAGGCATGTCTCAAACAGCCTTACTTGGCGCTAAATCACTTTTTTTCATCTTTATGACAAAATTAATAATTTCGAATAAATGACCTAATCATTTCATTCGGGTCCGACCACACTCTTTTCAATCTTGTCTATCAAGCGGTCAGTGATATCTGCTCTCATTTTGTGAAAGTAAATATGAATAGTAAATACGTATGAATAATTGTGAATAGTAAATATGAATAGTAAAATTGTGAAAGTACTTTACGCGACCCCGCGTAATCCATCTTTACCCCACGTAGTACGTTTAAGTCTGTATAATGAACTGGGCCTTAGTCCAAATTCATTTAAAATCTGTTAAGGTTGAATAAGCCTGAATAATGTACTGGGCTTCGACCCAAAAACCCGTTTTTAAGAATGTTAAGAATAATTATGACAGAATGGTACCCAAGTATACGGTCTGGGAACGACCCATGTTGTCTATACCAACCCCGTGTACTGAACTATCCACAGAATAAAATGGGTACATAAAAATACCAAATTTTACGATAGAAAATAAGAAGAAAGAATGAAGAGACAATTGGAATAAAAATAAAATAAGGAAATGAATTGGTCTTAGGAACAATATATGAGATAATGACATAGTACCAGTTTTGCCTTTTATGAATCTTAGATAAATAAAATGTCAAGTTTGGAGAATTGATTATAAGTTTTTAAAAGTTTATAATAAAATGTTCTTAGGAACATTATGAGAATTATATGAGATAGTGTTATTTAAATTGGCATAATATTATCCTTGCCTTTTTAAAAAATATTATGAATCATAAATGATTGAAGTGACATGTTCTTTTATATCTTAATTGATATGTATGAGAGTTGATAATTTATGAAAGTATTTATTTGCTTTGCTGAACATGTCGAGCATATGAGATTGATACATTTTTAATGAATGCATTGACCATTCATTGTGTTGCATGACTGTGTGACACTGACACGAGATATGAGATATGAGATACAGGCTGGGCCTGATGATTCCAGGCGAGAGTTCGATGCCGGTCTGGGACCGATGTTTATCGGGAGAGATCTCGATATGCCGTACTGGGTACGTGCTATGAAAAGAAAAGAAAAGAAAAAGAAAGAGAAAAGAAAAGAAAGACCCCGGGGCAGACATTTGGATGTGATTGCACAGCATTCATATGCATATGATTTCGCATTCATGACATTTTGATATGTGTTATTGATTATTTAATTCTTATGATAACGAGTTATCATATATAGTCGATTATTTGAGATTGATGACTTATATATTGAGTGTGTATGTATTTTGGTATGTTAGGACTCTTGTGTGAGTCTACTTGTTTATCTGATTGTACATATCGTACAAATAAAATCCTGGGAATTTATAAGACACAAGTTGAGAATGGAAAGTTAATAACTCAGTACGTCCTCGTACTGACCAACATGAAATCATGTTGGATATAAAAATCGAATATATAATGAACTGTAAGTTCAAATAATGAGATAAAGGTATGAACATGTCCTCATGTTCTAACTGGACCATGTGCTTCATTTAAAACTTAAATTGGGTTTGTACTTACTGAGTATATTTTTATACTCACCCCTTTTGTTTGTTTTAAATGATGGTGCAGGTATAGTAGGATTACCGCGAGGAGGATTCGAACACGTATTTCACAAACGGGGACTGTTCTGAAAAGGAAATTTAAAAGAAATGTATTTTATTTTACATTTCATAATTTATTATTTAATAATCCTTTTCATATCCCTATTTGTATCGAAAATATTTGAAAAGTTTGGATAAATGTTTTCTTTATTTTTTATGTCTGAAATTAAAATCAGTATTTGTTTTGAATATTTAGAAAATATTAGTTTTAATTTTGAGCGTCACAGTACCTATGCACTTTACTAGATATCTCAAATATCTGTGACCTGTAGAATATGATCACCTACAAAGTACATACTAATCTTAATTTATTTTTATTCCCATAGAAATAAGCGACTATGAATATTTATAATGTTAATCTCATAACTTCTAGGTTCTACTATCAAGGTCCTCAACTTTGATACCTCAAGCGCTTAATTAACATTCTTGGATATATTATCAAACACATACCACAGGACAATATATGAAGTGATAAAATAATGCTTCATAATTTTATTACTGAATAATAAAAGTTACAATGTATTGGGTAGGACTTACACTAACAATACCAACCAACTAATAATCACTTAGAATATCAGTGTTTGGTCATTATATGAACAAATTATAAACTTTTGTATAACAAGTCTCTCTCTCGTACACAAGAGGATTCATTTCCTTTATTTATTTGTTTGTGTGGCCTACAATTCAACATAAAGTTTGTTACTCAAACAATTTTTATGTTGTCCAAATATGGATATTAGTTCTACTTAAGACGTTATTCTTAAAGTTATAATGCATAGGGTTTGGCCTTGCCAAAATTGTTATAAGTGCATTGTTATTTCTCTCACAAAGTGGAACAACAATTCGTTAGAACTATCTTTGAAACTCATTTTTAGGATTTACCATATGAGCATTTTAATTATGTCAATTCTAGTTAAGCATGTACCTCTTTACACATAAAACAAGAATTGATTATTTACCTCTTTGGTGTTTGTGGTATTATAAAAAAAATTGGAATATACCAATAACTCCAATACTCTTAAGGCTTTATGGTATTATCATAATGATTTTAAATGTACCAACAAAATTTAAAAAAAACTCATGAGGCTGTACGATAAACCTACGGGTTATAAGCCACGTGAAAATTCTTCGCTAAGACCTCCCACTGAGATTAAAGAGTCTTTCTTTGTTGAGACCTCTCACTGAGATCAAAGAGACTTTCTTTGCTGAGACCTCCCACTGAGATCATAGAGTCTATTCTAATGATTAAGACTAGTTCCTATGAACTAAAATCTTACGAGATAAATTTACAAACAAGTGAGAGAATATCGGCTCGTCTCATCTCACTGTTACACTAAACAATTATCAATCTATATTGACATTTTCTTAGTTTTGTATCTACACATTCCCAATAAGAATTTACCATTTGGGTAGACAAACCAGTGTTTCACACATAGTGGCACTTAGTTTGATCCTTCACGTTGTGTCATTCGTAATTTTCATTATTAGGGGTAAACCAATCAGTACTTAACTTTGGTTTTCCTTGAAAAGATGTCACTCACAATCTTATTGCTTCATCCAGCTAATCAACATTGGGAACACCTCGACTTGTGTGGTTGACAAAAGATTCACGAATGATTCATCCTTTAAAATGGTTTCGTTATTTTTTTTTGTACTTCCACTAGGATAATGATCCAAATTTTTTTGTAGAATTATGAACTATTCAAAACTCCAACTTGAGTTCAGAACTCCCATTGTACAGAAACTCCCACTGATATTAAGTGCAAACTCAAGAGACTCCACTCGAGTAATGAACTTTGGTCTCCCATTGGGAATAACTTCCTTTCATGTCTGGATTAGGACCAGCCGCACTAGAGGTAGATGCGATAGAAAGTTATGACCTTAAAACAAAGGTGGTCATGGTAGCTAATCATGTCCAAAAAATGATGGTCAAAACTCTCTTTTACTCTATCTTTCCTCATCTTCCTTCAAATCTCCTACTCGGATAGGAGTGATCCTGAAGGGTGCGATCCTTAAGTGATTTACGCAGTCACTTTCCCATTCTAGTATCCTGTCACTTTCCTATTCTAGTATCCTTTTTCACTAAGAATAAAATTTCTAGTTTCGTTACTTGCCCAGGGTAAATATCCAAAGTGGGTATATGTCACACAGACACAACTCAGTAACTTACGTGACGATACTCCTCTTGGTTTCTCGGTTTTCTCGGTCATCTTAGACTAAGATTAGAGGACATTGAAATACATCTCATGATTTATAATGGTTAAGTCAAACTTATGACTAATTCATATTTTCACAAGAAGTGTAAGTAACGAATTTTAAGAGAGCACATGTTTAAGAATATGTTGGCTTGTTCATCACTTATCTTAACATATTAAGGAAAAACAAATTTCATTTTCTTCCACTTCACTACAGTAGTGGAGTTTAGGATAAACATCTATTGTTCAATCCTTTGCATCACTTATACATTTTATATTTCTTGATCAATTACAATGTATATCGATCCTAATGCTTTCGACCATCTCATCCAATGAGATTCATATATATAAGTATCAAACTAATTTTTCCTCATATATGGGAAATCTAAAAATTATACGACTATTACATAAATCAATCATACTTAAAAGTGATATTAGCTCTATTTATCACCATGACCATCACAAAGTAGTAATTCTATAGATTGTAATAAGATTAGGTTTGACTAATGGTTGCCCATCTATGTCTAATTTAGACGTCGCTTTCAATTAGGTAACTCAACCTTTCATGAGTCGTCTAATTTTCATTAGGTCACTCAAATTTTTCATGAGTTGCCTAATTTTCATACCTTACAAATTTAACACATTAATTTTAAGTTAATTTGGTGTTAAACCCATTTAATGAAATCACACTATCACGTAGAATGTGCAAAGTTACAAACGACAAGTATTATACTCTTAACAAATTAGAGATTTTGTAGTTCATACTCCAACATAAATATTATTATTATTTATTAAAAGATTAATTGATATTCTCTTTCAATTAAATCAAGACAGAAATATCACGAAGTGTAGTAGGTTTTGAGTTTTGTACAAAATAAATTTTAAAAGCCAAAATTCTCGTAACTCTTACTTTTTGGGTCATTTCTAACGTGTCCTAATCATTCTCACTGTGACGCACAAATTTCAAAATCTTTTTGGAATAAATATAGAAATTTTAGCCATTTTTTTTAAAACAATTAAATAAGAGCATGAGTGAAGAAATGCGCATGTAGATTTATCAAAAGATTCCAATGCATGAGGTAAACACTTTATCCAACTCTTTACAATTAAATTTTATTTTTTTTGAAAATGTACTCTGCCATCCTTGCTCGTGAAGATCCTCCTGAACTGATAGCTGTCGAGACTAACAAATTAAAAATACCCACTTTGAGAACTTACTGAGTACAACGGAAGTGGGGTCGAATCCACAAAGACCAATAAACTAACTATTTGAGAGTTAAAACAAGAAAACTAAAAAGCTTGAAAGTCGTTTATGAAGAGTTTGCTTTAAAGTAAAATGAGATGACGGAAATTAATCAAAGCAGAATTAAGAAAAAAAACAATAGCAGAGATTAAATGTGAAGAAAATTCAATAATAAAAATGTCTAGCCAAGATATTCTTCAGTTGATTCAATTCTTTGTTCATTGACACTAAAGATAAAGTTTATTTCAATTGAATAGAAAAGGTTATAGACACCGTCAAACACTCAAGCATCTAATC
>CANYCX010148056.1:0-14271 GCA_948193385.1 Breynia disticha f. nivosa
GTCAGGAAACTGTTCAAGACAAGTGATGACATACAATCAGAAAAACTGGAAAAAGGAATTCGAGACAGTTTCATAAAAATGATAAAGAAAAGGGAGGAAGAGGCAGTGTTGGGAGAAGAATACAGTTATGGAAAAGACTTCGTTGGGATTCTTTTAAAAGCTTATCATGAAGAAGATGAAACAAAGAGGATAACACTAAATGATGTGATTGATGAATGCAAGTCCTTTTATGTTGCTGGGAATGAAACAACTGCAAGCTCACTTAGTTGGACACTTCTTCTAGCAACTCACATGGAATGGCAAGAAAGAGCAAGACAAGAGGTGTTTAAAATGTTGGGACGACAGAATCCAAGCCCTGACGATATTGCAAGATTGAAGACGGTTAGTAACCATATTTTGTATGTTTCTTTGTAGATTGTTAGGAAGCAAGTGAGAATCTCAAATCGAAAAGTTGTGGTGCATGAGAATGATTTATAAGTGATATGGACTCTGAGTCCAACATTGATAGAGTTTAGAATCTGAATTCTGATTTCAATTCCTTTTTTGCAGATGAGCATGATTGTTAATGAATCATTAAGGCTATATCCTCCTGTCTTTAACATTACAAGGGAAGTTCAAAGAGAAGTCAAATTGGACCAAATAGTTCTCCCGGCAAAAATGGCAGTATCACTTCCAGTTCTTGCACTTCACCACAACCCACAAGTATGGCTGCTCATAGGACTGGGAAATTCTGAACCGAACTGAATATTTGTACTGAACTGTACTGAAACCGAAAATAACCGTTGACTTTTGACTTTTTCTGAATTGTACCGTACTGAATTTTTTTTTGGGACGGTTCTGGATCTTACACAAGATCTGTACCGAGAACCGTTCTGAACTGTACCGAATTGTCCTGAACTGAATAACTGAAACTAGTACCGAGTATATATATATATATATACATACATATATAGAAATATATATACATACATACATATATATACATATATGTATATATATATATATATATATATATATATATAGATACATACATATATAGATACATACATACATATATAGATACATATATATATACATATATAGATACATACATATATATATATTTCTTTAATTAATATAGTATAAATTACCTCTTAGAAACAATATTTAATAATTAGTAATATATATTTTTAAAAATACTATAATAATTTTTTTGTGAGTTTGAGTTCGAGTTCGAGTTCGAGCATCGGTTTAAATCGAGTTTAAAATTAATATAGTATAAGTTAATTTGATGAGCTGCAACTACCAAAGCTATTGTGAGTTTGAGTTCGAGTTCGAGCATCAGTTCTTATATGTTTGCAAGATTGATTGAGAAGCTCCAATAAGTCTATTGAAATTGAAGAAATACTCCAAGAACTAGATGATAATGAATCAGGTTTGTTTTTTATTTTACATTGTATATATTCTTTTGTCTATAATTTATGTTTATGAAATTAAATATGTCTTTTAAATATTTCTTCAGAAGTGACAAGGGATCCAAATTATCTTCCAACTTTGGCTGGCCAATTGAACTTGGAATGGGAGTACTAAATATTGCTGCTAGTAAGATTTATCCCTTATGCTATAATATTGTATTGATATGTTATAATTGATACTAATTTATTTTTAAAGAGAAAAATATCCGATTTCTGTACCGATCCGGATTTGTTTGTACCAAACCGAATTTCCCGAATATCCGAACTGTTTTGTACCGAAAATTGGTACAAGACGGAACGGAGATTTTATTTTAACAAAACAAAACGGATCCTTCAAAATTAAAATCCCCGAAGTTTGGGACGGGACAAAGATTTATATATCCTCGATCCGAACTGTACCGTGAGCAGCACTAGATTAAATAGAATGATCACAAAGTTTTTGTAAAAAAAAATTATCAACAAAGAAGTTCAAAATTTGTGTACCAATCCAACAAGCTATAAAAAGTGTCAAAAAAGAAATAGTTTTTTAATATTCCGAGATCAAAACCATTTCAGCAAAAATACATGTAAAAAGCGTATTATAAAACATGTCAATTCAATATAAAATATCAATTTGAGAACACATATATGTGGTTCCAAAAATCCAAAACTCAAAGATGCCGAATCTTGAGTAAATAAAAATGTCAGGCATCAGTAAACAAACGAGTCGAAGTCCTGTAATTTTCAAAGCATCAAAGCAGCACAGATTCGATAGAATAACACCAAAAATTATATCAACTTGTAGACTAGTGATATATAGTACAAACCAAATAAAAACAAGTAAAATTGAAAAAATAAAACTGTTTTCTGTATGTTTCACTGCCAAAATAATACAACGGAATTAATTATTGATGGAAACATCAAAGGTATTGTTCATCAGAGCATAATCCTACTTGAAGATCTTGCTGGTTGTTGAATAAAGCATACACATACTTGTCGGCGTCAAATAATTTTTCATATTATTATACAGCCAATACATTATAGCAGTAACTAGAAAATTACATAATATATATTAGTCTGATATATTGAAGGATTTGCAGTAACTACTCACACTTGCATGAGATTAGACCAATGAGAGGCGAAGTATTACAATATTCTCAGGCATTTTATCCAAAAATTAAAAAAAAATTAAATTTATGTGAAAAAAACAATATTATAAAAAAATGGGTAAGTTTTTTTTAACCAATTGTATTCTATTACTCATACTAATGAATTACACTTATTATGCATACCAAACCATATTCTCGGCATTTTTGTTAACTAAAATTGAGATCTTAAAGTTATCAGGCCGTCGGATTTAATGGTAGCATCAGAATCACGGAATTTCAATAATATTTTTCAAGTTTTGAACATGATTGACTCAAATTGGCTAAATTTCAATCTTAGATTTCAACGTAAATTCAATCGCACATCATGCTATTTATCAGACATGACAGCAACGTTTATAAAAAAACATATTCTTGTCATCTAAAGACCTTAAAGATCTGTACCAATGATGGGTATATCTCAACAGAGTGTAATTAACAATAACGTGTAATGTAAATCGTGTAAACATATATGTAAAATATTAATTTTTTGAATACATTATTTTTAAAAAATAATTTATGAAACTTAAAAATATTTTTTGAAATAAAATTACTTAATTTATGAAAATAATTTTTAAAACTAATTTAACTATAATAATAATAATAATAGAATAATGTAAATATTATCGAAATAGCATTATTTATGACATTAATATTGTAAACATTAATTCGTGTCATTTGTGTTGTGTATAATCATGTACTGAATAATCATGTTATCAGGTCAGAAGTTATCAACCTTTGCATTTATTGTGTTCAAAATAAGTTTTCTTTCATAAAATTTAATGTATTTCTCTTTTAACGTGTATCAATTTTACTCTTATGCACATTTATTTTAAATTATAAAATTCAGTTGGGAGAGCTTTGTCACCTTTATGGTCCTATCCGACTCGAACGAGGATTAGTCTAGGTGTCCAGGATACCTTGTGGTTCAGATAAAAAAAAATTATTTTTAATTTTTTGGTGTGTAATTCTCTACTCTTATACTTCACACCACTCATTTTCTATGTCTTCATTATTTCTTTATCTTTTCTCCTATCCTACATGCCGTTCTACATTTGACAGTTCTCTTTTCAATTATTTATTTATTTTTCTCTTTTCATATATCCATGTTATACTTCTCTCATATTTCATTTAATACTTATTTTTTTACACAATCACTTTGCTTTGGTTTTGCTAAAACCCCTGGATGATAAATTGCCCTAATAATATTTTCCTACCAGAAAAACATCTGAGCACCTAATCACACTAATGTCAGAACGAGAAAAAAAACTGGAAATTTACGCTAATGACAGTCTTAACATGTTTTGAGTTAGGGTCTGGATTGAAGATGCATGATGGGGTTTGGGCATTATCCCTCCAAAAGTCAAGAATCAAAGCCTCATTTTAAAGTAGTGGTGAAAATTACGATGTTCTGAATATAGCAATATAGGGCTTTTTTACATTGTGAGGGAGACTCTATCTCTTCTTTTTTGGTAGAACATTGCATCTTCTTCTTAATGAAAATTTGGACTGGTCCCTTTTTTCTTTCCAACTTCTTCTTAAACTTTGTTTTGGCATGATTTCTGGTTTGGAGAAGAGCCTTGTGCTGTTCTTTTCTCTACAACCTTTTTTATTCTAACTTTTCCTGATGTTAGGGTTGATCATGAGGATACTTTTGGTTGTTGATGGAATTCATTTTCTCTCCATAGAATCCCAATTTTCTACTCGTTGGTCCCACATGGTCGGATTCCTTCTCAATCCTTCCTCATTCATAGGCAGATTACTCCTAAGGCACAGTTGTTTTGCTTGTATTGTAATATGGTAGAATCACATTTTACTTTATTGCTCAAAGTCTTATGAAGTTTGGTCTCTTCTCTTCCAAATTCTTAGTAGACTAGGTGTTGCCTCCATCTGGTATGTTGATTTCTTTTTGGAACACGATAGTGACTGGTCTGATTCCCCGTGCTTTTTGGCAATCACATTTTAAGATTATTTTGTGGAAAAATCTGAAAATGGCGAAACATGTCGATTTTTCAGGAAAGATTACTCTTACTGCAAGAACAAATTATCTTTGCTTCTTTTAATAAAATGTTTCCATACAAAATACTTTCTTTCGAGGCTTAGTGAATGTTATTAGTTAAAGACCGCACACAACTAAACGAGTTATAGACTAAATGATAATATGTTTGTCAAGTTAAGGAACTTGTGATGTAATTCTTTATATTATGAATAGTTAAAATAAGGAAACCCTAAATATGAGAGTTGAATCAGTTCATTTACTTTTTCTCTGGACTCAGTTTTTTTTAGACTTACAGTTCTTCCATTTATTTAGTAAAAAGAGTTGCGAAAGTAAATGTCTTCAACTCGTCAATCGTACCTATAAAAGGAGACTATGATTTTGTTTTTTAAATATCTCAATTTTTCCACCATGATAATCAAATAAGTCTTTTTATTTACTTTTCATATTGTTATTTTGTTGTGTGTTGTATTCTTATTGAGAGATCTTACAATGAAATTGACTGATTTTTTGTTACCTAATTGGTGACAATTTCAGGATAAAACTCCTGTTTTGACTCATAAAAAAAACCCTAATTATTACTCTTTGTGTCACATAAATTTGGATAGCATATATACATTTGCAAATATTAAATTAGTTTTATAGTTTGTAATAAATATTATCGTATAAATAATGCAGAGGGAGAAAACATGACACGTGTCATGTCGTGTATGCCAGGGAAAGAGCATGTGAAGATGTGATATGGCCCTTAGACGATCAAAGGTAGCAACACTCACGTAGTTATGTCTCGAAATAAGGAGAAGCTTACAATTATTTATGAGAGAGATACAGATAGGGATCCATTTTGCTTGGTTACCATAAATCCATTTGTTTAATTTTATTTTAAACTTTTCGAGACCAAATGTGGCCTACCACATTACACAATCCTCTCATTTCCTCGTCCTTAGTTTATTCCTAAAATATTCTACCACCTTCTGTGATTGCTACTGCTTAATGTTCATTAAAATCAGTGAAGTTCAAATAATCTCTTTCTGATAATGAACGTTGGAATCATGTCTCAATAGAAAATGAAAGAAAAGATGATCGAGGAAGTGAAGAATATTTGCGTGGAAACAACTAATAATTCAAGAATGTGTTTTATTTTGAGTTGAGAAACGAAGATATATGGATTTTTTGTATGTTTATTTCCATTATACCATTTGTAGTTCTCTACGTCGATTTGGGTTAAAAATAATTAATACGTTACATGTAGGGATTTCTTCATCCATTCATTGTGTTATCGTCCCATCTCACTTTCTAATCGTGCAACCCTATCCGCAACTGAGACAACGTCATTTTTCGCCGTCGAAGTAGTGACGTGAGAAATTTTTGTTCAAATTTTTTATGTTCTCTTGTAATGCCCCAAAAAATGTAATCGAGAATTCTGCGGAAATTAGTTAAACTCTGCAAGGGAAACGACCTGGGAAACGGGCATGGAAAACCGTTCTCAAAACCGTTCTCACTGTAGGAAGAAACTTTGAAATTAGCGCTAAATAGTGCAAAACGGAATTTCAAACGGGTTGTGTAAACCATTTTGAAAACCATTTCGGTCGGCGAGATTTTAAAATTAGATACGTATCTTAGAAAAGAAGAGTGAGGGAAGACATAATCCTACTTTACCCTGTTTCCCAGCAGACTCTAGCCATTTTCAGATCTTTAGAGACCCATCCAAATAATTCCCAACCCAAAAGTCTTCCTTTCTCACCTCTAGATTCAAAAAACTCCATCAAGAACAATTTTGTGGGCAAAATCGTGAGCAAAGGCCAGTTGGAACGAGGTATGATTGTAGTTTTCTGAGATTTATGGGTCGTGGAGTGAGTTATGAATTGTTGAATGGGTTTGTGTGAGAAATTTCAAGAGAGGTGTATTTTAATGGGTTCTTGGGAAGAGATTTAGGAAAATGTGGGAAGTGGGTTAAGGGCAGCAAGGATTTTGTTCATAAAGGAGTAAGCATTGAGGGTATTTGTTGGGAAAAGGGGATTAATACCTTGAATGTGTATTGAAACAATGTAGGAAACGTTGAGCGAGATTTGGATCGGAGGTGAGCGAGTGGGCTTGCGCGGAGTTCGAGATAAGTGCACCGAATGTCACTTACCTTGGTAGGTTTTGTATCTGTGCGATTAAGTATATGTATCATGGTGTGAAAGTAAAATGCGATTAGAAAGCATAGGCATGAATTGTGCTATGTTGTGTTGTGTTTTGTGCTATGCTGATTATTGGATTGTGATGTGATATAGTATCGTGGTTATGTAAATAAGAATGGAAGAGTGGTGTGATTGTGTGCTTTAATGGTATTGGATGTTCACATGTTGAATGCAAAGAAAATCGAAGAAAATGTGATTAAGAATAATGCTTGGAGCCACAAATGTGGATTATGATATTGTGATGATTTATATCTTGTGTGGGATGATGTGTGCAAGATGAGAATTTATGTGATGAGATAGTGTTTGATGAAAAGTGATTATGCTTGCATTCATTCATATATGTCATGTGGAAATTTTCATGGGCATCATTGTATGTTCATAATGTGGGGATTAGCCAATTTGAGCGAAAGCTCTAAACTTCAATGTGGGGATTAGCCAACTCGAGCGAAAGCTCTATTTTATTTGAGGATTAGCCAATTTACGAGAGTGTACTCTCTCATGCGCGCAAGAAAGTCTCCGGGGCATGCATTTTGTGAAATGCATTGACATTCATTATTGAATACATTTGCATTTAATGATTATGAGCAATTATGGAATTGTGAATGTTGCAAGAATTGATGTTGCAAATGTGAAATGATGTGCTTGTTGTGAATATGTTGGTGTGGGTATAAGTTGAAAATAAACTATGAATATTGTGTGAAAAGTGTATGGTTTGGAACCTTAAATTGTGTATGTGAATTGTGGAATGTGGATGGAATCTGTTAAGTGCTTTAAGTGTGAATAATGAGTTAAGTTTGTGAATGCCTACGAATTTTCTTAGGGAATGTTACCAATAACTGAGTGTTATGTATGTGAACTTTCAAGTGTGAAAGTTGTTGTATTCTGTGTTCTGCATGTCAGAACGGGTTCGAAAACGGGTTTGGTAAACCGTTTCCAAATCTGTTCCACTTCTAGGACAATCATATGAGGAGGAAACAAATTCCAAAATGGGTAATTGTAGTTATCAACTAATTGAATATAAAGTGGATGATGAAGGTTATAGCATTATGAAAATTTTAAGGTGTTTAGGTTTATAGATAAAGAGTTAGTAGAATGCTGAGTTAGCAATTATATAAATCCTTGAGTGGGGTTCACTTCTAGAGATGCCTTAAGCTTCATAACCTATCCATATATGTTTTTGACCTATTTGTACCACACCTTGAAGTTCTTTGCATTTTATGCTACCTTTAAACCATTGCTATAACAAAATTTGAAATTTGAATTTATTGTTGAGGTGACATATTTACTCACTAAAATCCTTGTATATGCAAGTTACTTCTCTCAAAATCCCTTGTCATACTCACAAATCAAGAATAAAAAGAAATATGAGATGACACAAAAAATAAATAAAGAGCACAAAAAGCAATAAGAGAGGATGAATGAATAGAAAGGCAAATATACATTTATCATCAAAATGAATATATACGTGTAAAATGAGATGATATAAAGAATAAAATGTCAATCTAGACTCAGAATAATCCAACCACAAAATCAAACACGCTTAATTGAGAACCATTTATAAACATTGGTGTATTGCCCTTGTAGATCCGATTTTAAAACTTTAAAAGAACAATTAAACAAATAATCAAATGCGAAAGACAGACTACTGTTTCGTGAATCTCCTATATATTCACCCACACAGGGTAATCTAAAGCCTAAAGCAGAGTGTTAGCTCCCTTTGTGTTTTAGTAATCAGTTATGTGTAGAGTGTATGCCTTAAATTCAAGAAAAGACTAAGTGAATTCTCTCTATATGAAAATGACAATGCAAGTGTAAAATGAGGAGAGAGGGACAAAACATTTTACTTAAAATGAAATCCTACCAATTAGTTGATAACACATACATACATACATACATACATACATATATACATACATACATACATACATACATACATACATACATACATACATACATACATACATACATACATATGTATGTGTATATCTATATATGTATGTATGTATGTATGTATGTATGTATATCCATATATGTATGTATGTACACTACAAAAAAAATGAATTTAGCGACCAAACTTTTGGTCGCTAAAATACTAATTTTGGTCGCTAAATGAATTTAACGACCAAATTTAGTGACCAGAAATTGGTTGTAAAAAACCTCGTCACTAAATTCATTTAGCGACCAAGTGGGCGCTAAATGTTTAGCGACCACGTGGTCGCTACCTTAGCATCCACGTGGACACTAAGTTTATTAGCGTCCACGTGGTCGCTGAATTTATACAGCGTCCACGTGGTCGCTGAATTTATACAGCGTCCACGTGGTCGCTCAATTTATACAGCGTCCACGTGGTCGCTCAATTTATACAGCGACCATGTGGACGTTAAACGATCAGTGACCACGTGGACGCTAACTGATCAGCGTCCACGTGGTCGCTAATCATTTAGTGTCCACGTGGAAGTTAAATGTTCAGCGACCATGTGGACGCTAAACAAAATAATTTTTTAATTTTTTTTTATTTATTTATATTATTTTTAATTTAAAATTAATTTTCATTTTAAAATTAATCTTCAAATTAAAATTAAATATGAAATTAATATTTAAAATGAGAAATTGAAAAATACAATAAAAAAACAGAACAATAAAATAAAATATATATAAAATAAAAATATATAGTATAACATTCGTACATAAAATAAAAAAAAACAGAAAATAAAATATCTAAGAAGGCGGAGGTTGTGGTGGATGTGGTTGAGGGGTCATCGTCGGCGCGTTGTCAGATGAGGGTGGTCAGCTGGAGAAGAATAGCTGCATCTGGCGCTCCATCTGTGCCAACCGATCCTGCAGTGTCTCGATTTGAGTTTGCAGATGCTGGTTATTGCGGTCAAGCTCTGCAGAACGCGTGACATCTCGCCGAGGATCCGCGATCCTGTCGGCAAAAACATCACCAGCAGCTGTGCCGCCGCCGAAAACTGACCCACCAAGTCCGACACTGCCTACGGCTCGGAGGTAGGCATCACACTGCTCCTGGAAGCTGCTATTGCCCTCTGACGACGAATGTTGGGTTAGCTCGGACTGGGTGCGTGACTGATTGAACAAATTAATTAAAGTTATAAATAAAAAATCTAAATTGAATGCAAAATTGAAAAAATAATGTGAAAGATAACTTACATGAACCTCCACCGACCTCTCGTCAATGAACCTGGTCGGATCCCCTTGGTGTGTGTGCATTCGCACAAAAACATCATGGGGATAAACTGGTCGTCCCAGCTGCTCCTCCTGAAAGTATATCAGATATATGCATACGTACCCGACAACATAGAATATGCAAGGAAATCAGTAATAGTCCATATGACGACCACATCCATAACAAAATTTTGTTCTCGTGAAATATCATATGTAATGGACTCATTGTACCACAGACTCCTCAACTCTGATATCAACAGTTGTAAGAATACATCTAATTGTTGCTTTGGACTCCTTGGGCCTGGTAGAAGGACAGTTAGAAACCTAACCTCATCTCGTATACACATCGACGAAGGTAAGTTATACGGTGTTAAAATAACAGGCCAACATGAGCACTGCTGACCAGAAGCTCCAAAAGGATTGAAACCGTCTGTGCACAAGCCCAACATCACGTTTCTAGAATCTTTTGCAAAATCTCCATGCACACGATTGAAATGTTTCCATGCTTCGGCATCTGAAGGATGTCACATCACTCCTTTTTCCTGAACATGCTCTGCATGTCATCGCATGTGACCATCAGTGTATTTCAATGCAAATAATCTTTGCAACCTCTTCGTTATCGGCAGATAGAACATCCGCGCATATGGAACTGGTTTAGTCTTCCCTTGCTTCCATCTTGGATGTCCACAAATGTGACAAGAATCATTCTCCGCATTCACACCCCAATAAATCATGCAATTATTTTTGCAAGCATCAATTGCTTCGTACGGTAAACCCAATTCTTCAACCAATTTTCTCGTGTCATAATATATCTCTGGCAACATTGTCTCCAGATGAGAAATGCGTCTTCCATAATCTGACAAAATGTCATATCCCGCTCTGTTATTTTCAATTTAGATTTCAGACTAAGTAATTCTGTCGTCGTCGCTAATTGACTTATATTGCATCCAGGCCATAGTGGCATATTCGCAGATTCTAACATATCGAACATACGTTGAGCCTCCGAATTTGGTGGCTCTGGCATGCACTCAATGTTCGGAACATCTTCTCCTTCATTTTGATGCTGATTATAATCAACATCCATATTGGGACGAACACCAAAACCATCGTATACCATTTGTTCCATATTCATCCCAAATTATTCCATCTGAAAAGCTGGATCAACATCGTCGACGTTATAATTTATCGGGTTCACATCATAAGTACTACTCTACTACTACCACTTACATGTTGTCGAGACTCGCTCAATAGCACATTAAAGATTTCTTCTGTCTCTCCATGTGCATTCCACCAATATTAATTGCTTACAAATCTACGATAAATAATATGTTCTTTAATTTTGTTTGGATGTAAAAATTTTCTATTCCTACATGTACACGGACAACGTAATAACAAATTAACTGTATCGAAAGTATAATTCGACATGGAAAACTCCATGAATTGTTCAACGCCCGCAATAAACTCATCATTCAAATATCCATCAATAGTACCCACATACATCCACTCATGCATTTCTCCTAATAAATATGAATATCCTTAAAAATTACTCCTAAACAAATAACATAAAAGTAATTACAAAATATAAAATTTATAAATACATAAAACATTTATTAAATTAACACTTACAGCTATATCTGCTAAACCTTTGAAATAAGAGACGTTATTCAAACAACAACCACTCCAACGTATTCTTCTTCAACAACAACATATAATTAAGTTTGGTATAAATTTTTTACTATACAAGTTTAACCAAATATGAAGCCATATATATAGGCAAATTTTGGGGGGAAATTTTTCCGTCAAAATAACGTCCACGTGGACTCAAATTAGCGACCATGTGGCCGCTAATTTGCATCCACGTGGACGCTGAAATTTAGCAACCACGTGGTCGCTAATTTTATGATCACGTGGTCGCTAATTTGGTCCACATTTTTTGCGCTAATTTTTCTCGCCATACTGTTTATGTTGATTTTTTAGCGTCCTCGTGATCGCAAAATTAGCGACCACGTGGACGCTAATTTTGGCAATTTTTCGCCCCATAAATTCCCGCGCCAGACGCTAATTTTGGCAATTTTTCGCCCCATAAATTCCCGTGCCACTGTGCGCGGGGATGACCTGTTTAACGACAAAATTAGTGACCACTTGGTCACTAAATGCTAGAATTTAGCGTCCATAATTTTTGGTCGCTAAATTCTGGACGCTAAATTCGCATAATCTTGTAGTGGTATATCCGTATATGTATGTATATAAATATATATATATATATGTGTGTGTGTGTGTGTGTGTACATACATACATACATGCATACACACATACATACACACATACATGCATGCATGCATACATACATACATGCATGCATGATGTATGTATGTATGTGAAGAAGAAGAAGAAAAATGACCTTGTTCATGTATTATGTCTTGCTGGATTTGTGTGTAACTAAAGCAAATTTATGTATCATTTAATTAGATCCATATTCGATAAAGAATAATCACAACATTAGTCACAACTATCTCCATTTAAGTTAAGAATTATCTCTTCTAAATTAGTCATTTATTTTAAATAAAATGTCAAAAATAGTGGTTTAATCAGAATGAATCTATTTCACATTATCCCACTTATTTATCATTTAATAAATACATATTAAATCTAAAATGTGGGTTGTCAAAATTCTATATGTCTTAGGTCTCAAACATGACCAATAAATCACCCACTAAAGCTTCACATATTTACTTACATAAAAGCCTAATATGTGACTCTTAAAGAAATATCCTATTTACCCTTTGGATCAATTGTTATGTGTACAATTTTATTGGTCCAATAAATATTGGTAATATATTAAAATAAACCCATAGGTTATATAAATGACACAGCTATCAATAAATGTCAAAAATTAGTGAAAACTCAAGTTTTTGAGCCGTTGCTATTCTTAGTTAAGTAGTCATTGTTTTTCAAAAGGCGGACAAATTTCTTGCCTTTTGAAATTTCCTGCTATTTTTAAATGATCCATCACTGAATTTTAAATGGTGGGAAATTCTGTCAAAAAACAGATCTGTAAAAAATGGTGGAAAATTTGACCTCGTTTTGAAATTCAACAATTGTTTGACGCCCTAAGCTGTGATGCCAAATTTTGCAAAACTCAATTTTAATAAACCTTAAATTTCGAACCTTTTTTTTTAAAACTAGTAGATATAAGAGAGAAAAACATTAAAGTTTTCAAATCATTTCTCAAAGACCTAGTTGGTCATACACAATAAGAGTTAAAACGCAAAAGCAAATGGAAAACGTTTTATATGCCATGTCTGAAATCCTCACAAGTGTCATAATTGTACAGGCACATAAAACAAAACATAGCAAAAACCCTAGGAGCTTGACCTTCAAAAAGTATCGCACCGCTAGTCCTGCCAAAAAGTCGTCCCGTCCCTGATACCTTTCACTCTGCACACATATGCACAGCAAAATAAAGGGTGAGTATATAGAAATACTCAGTAAGTGAATCCCTATGGTTATTATGTTGAATGCACAGGGAAACCTTCGGCCTCCACGGCCTAACCTCCACACAATTTAAAATTATACCCAAATCATAATCATCAATTCTCACACAATATATCAATTGGCATATCGCATGCAACAACATCCCAAACATCTGGCAAAAACCATCATACAACATTCATTCCTAACCACATTCATAATTCTAACATACAATCCATCAAATGCATAATAAAAGCCTCTTACTAGTTATATTCATTCATTTTCATAATAAAAAATATCACTGTCATACACATTAGAACACTTCAATACAAGCCAACATCATATTCCAACATCATATACGATTTCACCTACAACATGTGATAACACATAACCACAACATACACAAGATCATCAACCACATAAATCATATAGGATCACATATTCATAAATCATGGTCCACGCTCATAGCCATACCTTACTCTACACATATTCATTCCAATACAATTCAATGCAATGTATGCAAGTGAATGAGAATGAAATGCTAATGCATTTCCACACACAAATGATATGCCCTGGAGCCTTAAACTTAGCAAGAGAGAGACTCCACTCGATCTCTGCTACTCAAACTTGGCAAGAGAGAGACTTCACTCGATCTCTGCCACTATGGGCCAAACCCCTCAAATCAAGAGAGACTCCACTCTCTTTGCGAATATTGGGCCAATCCCCTTGTTTTCATATGAAGAGAGACTCCACTCATCTTCACGTATATAGGCTAAAACCCCTCTTATATCTAGAACCTTCTACATTGATACTCACACATTGCTCTATGAAGTGAAATGAATGCGATGCAATCCATTTTT
>CANYCX010148076.1:0-11392 GCA_948193385.1 Breynia disticha f. nivosa
TAAAGTGAATGTGCTGAGGGTTACAATCAATAATCTCCACCTTCACTGAATCCTTCCACATGAGCCAAATTCCCCCTTTAAATCCCTCTGCTTCCACCCTAAAGGAGTTTTCATAGTTGAGGGCTTTGATCACCTTTTCTGCTGTAGGTCCACTAATTCTTGGCTCCAACAAGGCAATGATTTTGGCCTATGCTCACTTACATATTGTTTGAAAGTTCTACAAAATCTATCGCTTCCTGCACCCCTACAATTCCACACAAACAGATTATGAGACTTCATTAAAATATAGATAAGTAAATTTAGAACACAAAAAACTTAGGGGTTAGAATCCTCCTCCATTGGGGCGTCGCCCAGGTGAAGCACCCTTTGTCCTTCTTGTATGTGGTCCGCTGCCAACGCTTCTGCAAGGTCCTTAGCCAAAGCTTTATGGGAATCGCTAGAGGGTTTCTTCAATCTAAGAGCCTTTTTTATTTTGAGGTTGGGTGAGACCACCTCCATCAATCTTATTATCTTCCGCACGTGGTTTATTTGGAAAGGTATTTGTTAATAGAAATGTTATGGAACAAAGTACACGGCCTAGAATCTTAAACTATCAATTTTCCTAAAATGACACCATATTATAACATCTTATTTAAAAGGCATTCCTCCTCCTTAAATGACACCAATATCAAATTTAAGACTAAAATATCATCTCCTCTCTCTCACTCTCTCCTCCTAATCTTTTACATCTTTCACCCCTCCTTCTTCTTCGTCAACTCAGTGTCCAAATCATTGGTGAAAACGAATTGCAAATCAGTAGTGAAAACGAGCAGAGATGGAGAGGAAGAATGGAGGCGGAGAGAGACGCGACTGAGAGATTATTAAGAGAGAGATGTGCGATGCGGTTTGGTGAGGTGAGGTGAGGGGAGGAGAAGGGATAGCTGGAGGTGAGAAAGGAGGAGTGACGATGGGGAGAAAGTGAGGGATGACAGGGGTTGGAGAGGGAGAGGAGGCGGCGGCGGCGGCGGTGGAGTTGAGAAGATTAGGGTTGTGTGGACATTAGGGTGATGGTATAAAAGGCCATAAAATCAGATAAAGTGTTATAATTGACTTATATTTCTAAACATGGCATAAAAGGAAAGCTAGTACTTAGAAGTGTTAATTGTGTTATTTGACCAATGTTATGTCAGCATTTAAATATTTTTTAATTTATTAAATTTTTTAGGGATTTTTACATGGATACATGACCCAATAAAATCTATTCATTTATACCTAATTAGGAAGTTAATGGGAAGTTAATTGATACTTTATTGAAAAAATTATAAAGGACTGATTTTGAAAACTTGGTAAATTTGAAAATGAAGTTTAAAGATGCACAACATGACTAAAAAATTTGTATTAATGTAATTATCTCAATTTTTTATTCATAAATTTTTTATTAAATTTTACTATAAAATATATTTTATATTTAATTAATTTATTTTTAAGTGGACTTTATCTATTATGAGATAATTTATATACATAAATAAATAAATAAGGCTGATTTCACTTATACCTCAAATATAACTTTTAATTACAAACTAAAGGATATTTAAAAGTTTTTTCATTATATTTTTCTAATTTACATCCTACATGATTTATTTCTCTTCTATACCACTTATCATTGGTAATTCATAACTTAATAAGTTATTATCAATTTATATCTTTTTATGCAGCCAACAATGGCTCCATGGGGAGAATAAGAAAATATTTTAATTAGAGTTGGACTTTGGAATAACTGTATCACAAATAGAAACAAATTTAAGCATTCGCTCTTTATTCTTTTTCATATCTTTTTAGGACAATTGTTCACATAATTAATTAAATGTTGATAAATAATAAGTTACATAAAATTAACTATTAGTTTTAAAATTGAATATTTATGGTCTACTATTTATTTATATATTTGAAGTTTATAAATAATATTTAATATATAATTACTAAAAATTTTCTTAAGTAGTATATATAATTGACTTGTTGTAAACAAAAAAAACTAATTGGTTTTTCAAGTATTTTTAAATAATATATAAACTTTACACAAAATTTATAAAAATATAAAAATGTAATATATCAAATTAGAAGTTTATAATAAACTTAAACACATAAAAAATAGATATAATTGTTTATACATATGTAAGGTTGATATAAGTTGATATAAAGTTTATATATCAAATTAGAAGTTTATAATAAGTTTGAATTGGTTTATTTTTTAATTTTATTTTTTAATTTATAAATATTTATCACTATGAATATATACAAAGTTGATTTAATACCTACATAAAGTTAATATTTAAATTAAAAGTTATAAAAATTTGATAATATAAAATTAATCTTTACAAATCAATAAATAACATAAGAATTTAACATATATTAACTTAGAAGCTTATTTTGAGCTTAAATATTTAAAAAAATAGATATGAATATGTGCATAAAAACTGTTTATACATATATAAGGTTATGTAAGTTTATATGAAGTTTATATTATAGTTAAAACAACCAAAAAATCACCTCCATATAAAAAGTAATAAAAAAAGAAAAATCGTATATAATGTAATAAAAAAAGGAAAAAACATATTATCTATAAAAACTTTAAAATATTAAATTTTTTGTAATAAAAAAAGAAAGAGTGATGTGTAGTGTAATTAATCCTAAATAAATCTCTCTTTATGAGGAGAGTTAATCATATAAACATTAAGTTAGAGAGATAAACCTCATTGTGAATATTTTAATATATTATTAAAAAAATATATTAATTGTAAAATTATTTTAAAATTTTAATAAAAATATTTTTAAATTATTATAATGATAAAAACACAAATGTAAGCTTACCCGGAAGTGCAAAAGAACTTCCCACACCACAATTGTAAGAGCAAGTTTATATGATTTCGATAGACCGTCTCACACAGTTACCCATACAGAAAAGTAGCTAAAACTGTGTTTGACCATATATACATTCGGAAACCGAAAAAAACAGACAAACAAAATAAACAGAAACAGATCTCGCTTCTTTTAGGAAAAAGTAAAAACTAAAGGCGATCACATCTCCGCAACCCTTTTCTCTGGTTCAACAGCAGCTTCTTTGGAAAGTTTGCTTCCAGTCCATCTCTTTAGCATCTCTAGTGCAGCCTTTGGCTGGTCCATGGGAACCATATGCCCTGCATCATGTACCTGTTTACACACACTCAACATCCGTTAGTTACATCACCTTTACACACACTCAACATCCGTTAGTTACATCACCCGTAAGGGATGGGTTGTCATCCTCGGCAGTATAGAGGCAACGGGAACATATACCTTAAGGAAAGCTAGAGGACCGTGACTCTTCAGTACTCCAGCTTCTGAACCAGTAACTGTGAAGGAAAACTCGGGAGCTGCAACGAAGTCCTTCTGACCAGACCATTCCATGGCATGAACCCATTTTGAATTACCTGGTTATACAAGGCATCGAGGCTTAAGTACACAGGATAACCTTGTTATATGAAATTTAGTGTAAATCATGCAGCCTAAGCCATGTATAGATTCATCTCCTGCCTAAAGGCTTACCAAGCCAGTTGCAAATGAGATCATACTCTCCAGCATATACAAGCAACTTGATTCCATCCTCAAGGAGGGCAGGAATGCCTGCTTCCAGGTTCCGCATCCAGTCCATGAGCATAGCCTGATACACAGTAGGACTGCAGGATACAAATTCTATATCTCCAACGCCAAGAGCAGCTCTGACAGATTGCTTGTTCAAAAATTTCTCAAGGTTTGAGAAGTCATAGCAGAGGCTTCCCTCACATTTCTTTCTAATGTCATAATACTGCATATAGAGCAGATAAGCATCAACTTAAATCCAGAAATAACTTTCTCATTATTTCTTGGCTATATCAATAAACTCTGAAACATATTTCATAGTACAGGAATAATAGTAGCCATGAAGTCTTACATTTACATCTCCGACACGTGCCATGATGCTGCTGAATATGGTATTGCAAACGAAGTAAGAGGCCATGCAAGAGATTGTACCGTCAGTGCCTAGCAAATAAATTAATTTTAATCAAATAACCAGATTGGCTAACCAAATAGCTTATAGATTAGCGCTTGAATAGCATAAAAACAAAACAATCGGTCAGAGCATAAAAACTAATGGCAAAATCACATAGCACAAGCATCTTTCAAAAAGTAAATAAGTGTGGCTAGAGACATAATATTTACCGCAAAGCTTTATCGCCATTTCACACACTGGAATCACCTTGTTGATGCGGTCATAATCAGATTTCTGAATCAATCCCATGTCCAACGCATAATCTGTGTAAGCCTTATACTGGATAGCAGGGTCAGTGAGCCCATTACCAATGGCAAACCCCTGTTTTGACAATTTTTAGTAGCGATTAGTATATCTGCATTTGTAGATCCACTGGATGCATGATATCATAGAATAACTACGAAAACATGCCTTAAGGTTTATATGATTCCCTTCTTTGGCCTTGTTTCCTCTGTGGACTCGAGCAGCAAATGCAGGAATGTAGTGCCCAGCATATGATTCCCCAGTTATGTAGAAATCATTCTTTGCAAATTGAGGGTATTCCTTGAAAAATGCCTGATTTCAGAGAAAAAAGCAGCTTAGTTCCACTAATACAATTCAAATATAAATTTAAAGCCACTCATAAATTCAGTCAACATTTTCATACATTCTATTCTCCCTTTACAAAGATAATGACTAGTTAAGTGAAGCATTGGCCCATAATCTTCAACGCAATTGACCATTACATCTTATGTAGCAATTTGATCCCAGGAAGGAGAACCAACCTGTAAGAAGTCATACAGATCATCACTAACTCCATTTTCATCATGACGAATGTCTCGCTTATCGGTAGTATAACTGAATCCAGTTCCAACAGGTTGGTCAACATACAGAAGGTTTGATGCCTGCAAAACCATCACAGGTTCGTCAAACACACAAGGAAAAATTCCGAGTTCATTTTAATCATATCATAGAAAGAGAAAAAAAACAACAGTAGTGAAAGGCGTCTTCTGAGTCATTTCTATAATGCAAACTTGAATACCAATCTGCCTCTCTAATTGCTTGTCATATAAAGAAAGAAATTGAGGAATTTTTTTTTGTGAAACATACCTTATCCCAACCATACTCATTCCAGACCAAAGACAAGTTATTGGCAATAGTGAAAGGGCCATTTTCATAAAACATAGCCAACTCACTGCTACACCCTGGTCCTCCAGTCAACCAGATGACCACAGGGTCACTCTTGTTGCTTCGTGATTCAAAGAAGAAATAAAACATCCTGCAAACGCATAACATCAGCAACCACTCTGAAGGAATTTAAACAATTACATCTGCTTCTGTATTAATAAGCAACTTTGTTAGCCGACATTTATTGTTGAACCAAGATATCAAAATTAAATGCTGTCAAAAGAATTAAGCAATCAACACAAACCCCCATAACTAAGCAATCAACCGATGAACTTTAAAAAAATTACTAAAAGTCCTGCTAATTTCACAAAAGTCACAATCCGATCATTGAACATCCCTCTAATTCACAAATTCACGAACAAGTCGAAGCATTTCACAAAAAAAAAAAAATCTAAAACAGCACGCAAGTGCAGATAAAAAAAAGAACCCACAAAAATGCTTAAAAAAACAAATAAACTATTTTGTTTAAAACAGAATATGTAACCTTGCGGCATGAGAATTAGAAATCTTGTAATAACCAGCATGATGACCCAAATCCTCCGCAGAAACCTCTCCTTCAAAATTAGGAAACACTAAATTCTTCTCCACTATTCTCTTCCCTTCTAATAATGCATCCTCACCTTCAATCACGTTCAATTCCTCTTTAGGAATCAAATTTAGTGCTCTTATTAGTTTCCCTCCTTCTACCGACGCAAGATTCGACCGTGCCAGTCCTAAATTAATCTGTGCCTCGCTCAAAACCAACGCCGATAATATGTAAATTGCATAAACAAGTTTGTTCTTGTTGCCCATTTTGATTCTCCGTTAGTGATTTTTGGAGAGAATGTGGGGAATGTTTATACCGCGAACCTAACAGTCTACACCGAAAGACAGTTTGTTAGTTGGTTACTGCTTTTTGGGAAACTACGTTTTACTCCTTGTTATTTTCTCTAATGATTCGTTGTATCCCTAGATTTTAAAAAATAATTGATTTTCCCCTATTGGAATCTTATGTGTGAAAAATCATGGGACTCCCTATTGACCTATTATGAATTCGTAATTTTTATTTTATATTTTCAAATTCAAATAAGGAATGACATGAATATTGTCAACCTCTCTACATGGAAAGGAAGAATTTCACAACAGATAATATTTTCTAAAAGCAATAAGTAGTATTAAACACGTTAGAACAAATTTTTAATATTCTAATAAAGAGTTTATGTTTTCCCAAAAACTTAATTCAACTCCTTTTTTTTGTGTCACAATTTTATCTATAAAAAATTGGAGTACGCATGGATTGTTTCGGTTCAATTTTTGCTGAGTTTTAACAAATGAATTGTAATATTTCTTTTGTTTGAAGAGTTGATTATTTTTAACTAAACTAATTACTTACTTTTTGATTAGGTTCTTGTTAGTGCTAAGGACTCAGTTAACTTGGCTAGGTCTCGCTGTCAAAGCACGAGATCCCTTCAGAACCGTGTGGATAAGGTCCATGAAGATTCGCAATGAGATTAAGAGGAAGTCTAAAGCGGCAAAGAATCGGCGAAGACGAGTAATGCTTGGAGACCATCGCGAGGGAATGTAAGAGCCTGTGGAAGCGAGCCTCGACCAGCGAACATGCCACGTCATTGGAATACACGCCATGTCATCAGGTCGAGGAATTAGGCGTGGACAATTATCAGCGCGGGAAGACAAAATTTGAAGGGATGTTCAACTTCCCACATTCCAAAACAATTGTCATGGAAGTGGCTTTGGACAGGAAGTTATCACCACAGGAGCAAGATTATGGTAACCGCCGGATGGAGGGATAACCACTTCTGAGGCCTATAAATAGAAGAAAAGCTTAAGGAACAAGGCCACACACACTGCATTTACTTTTCGTCTTTCTTTCAGTTTATCTTAGTGTAGTTCTTAGCAAAGCCTTAGTCTACTTTAGTTTCACTCACTAAAAGGGCTTAAGGGAATCTTGAGAACTCAAGAATGTCTTCTGAGGCGTCTTCTGTAAGTGAATTGTAATCTTAGATTCAAGTTTAATGCAATTTACTTTCTGCCATTTATATTTCTGCACTAGGAGTAGGCTAACTTAACTTTACGTTTTTATCGTTCCCTGCACTTTACTTTTGTTATCGCTTTCTGCATAATAGGATTAATTGTAACTTAACTTAATTTAGGCCTCTTCACACTTAAAAGTCCTGAAGGAATTTCAGGCAAACGAACCAACCATCGCCTTTTGATCTCTCGGTCACACACATACACACACGGACACACATACGTCATTCACGAATCACCTTCACGAAATTTGACCACCAACAGTTGGAATTCTAGATGAAAGAACTATGAAAGTTAGTATAATGATGAAATTAACATATTTGAAGTTAATTTATAACTTATTCAAAGAACAATGTTTTTCTATCTTAGGGTATTTTTATTGACTTATTCAAAAACATTACAATGACTATTAAATGTGACATAATTTTTCTTGGATACTTTTTTTATATAGGGATGAAGAAAAGTGATTGCAAGGTATCTTACGGTAAAATTGTTGATTATGATTTTTCTATTTAAGTATTTTAGTGTTTGATTTTGTTTTTTTGTTGAATGTTTAACCTTTAATTTAATGGTTGTTTGATAACATCATTGAGTATTTAATTTAAAATATTAAACACTTAATTATTTTAAGTGCAGTTGATATTAAAAGTAGATAGCTACTTAATTTAATCAATTAAGTCAAAAAACACTTGATTTTTTAATTTAAAATTTTTAACTTAAACAATTAAGTAACTAACTCACTATTATTTTTTATTGAAAATTATATGCTAATAAATAAATATTTTTTATAATCATATTTATTTAAATATTAAAAGATGAGTCTCATGAATTTTTAAAATTTTTCATATTTTTATTAATAATTATAAGTTATAATTCTAAAAATTCAAATTATTAATTTTTCTATTATCATCATTAATAAAAATAATAATGCTAAAAATGGCTTATAATTTTATTATTTTTGAATATCAAAAGAAAAATTTTAACACACATGCATGCTCTATTATTTCATTCTTTTAATTTGTTAATTCATGAAATGAATATTCACAATTTTTCAATCTAATGCTTCCATAATTTTTTTATTATTTTATATATATATTTTTTTTTATAAATTTTAAATAATAATAATTCAGTTATTTGTAAGTTATATTTTTAACTTAGGGTTGTTTGTCAATTTTTAGGATGGTTGAGATGAGATGAAAAATATTTCTTCTAGAATTTTTAATCTTTCTAAAATGTTTGTTAAAATATTTAATCCCTGCTTGAAAAAAAATCAACTCATTTTATATCTTATCTTTTCAAGATATGAGTGTCTTCATACTAAGCCAAGATAAGTATCTCATGTTCCATTATATCTAAATCTATTAGTTTTCTAAAGCACTCTTCATCCTAGCAAGATCAACAAACACTTAAAAAAATATTTTTGGAATGTTGTAACATTCTGATTATTTTTTGTCGTTAAATGACAATAAATAAATGTTTAAACATCAATATATAAAGGTTGATCAAAGATTGATATAAGGTTGACACGAAATAATTGAAGAAATTTGGAGAAATGCTGAAATTGGGAAGTACGTGTGACATTCCACCACGCGTGGATCGCTGATTTCCTAAAAAAATATAAATCGAAGAATCATGAACCTCACATAAACTTTCATTTCATTACCTTTCTTCCCAGAGTAAAAAGAGCAGGGGAAAACTGAGAAAACAGAGATTTGAGCAAGGGAAAGTGGTTTGATCCTTGTTTCTTGCATCAATCATCCTAGGTTGATTAAGGTAAGATGATAGCAAAGTTTGTATGGTTTACTTATGGTTGATGCTTAGATGTTTGCTGAATTATATGGAATTTAATTGAGGTCTTGCTTGCTGGAAATGATGATAGTTAGGTAGAGAATCTGAATTTGAAGTTAGAGATTTGATAGGATGGTTTTGAGGAAGAAGGATTCATGAAAAGAATGGAAAATCTAAGGTTTTAGTAAGGTTAACAGATGGTTGAAACTGGAATTTGTAAACCTTGTTAAATTCTTATGTTTGAATGGAATTAAAGCTAAAAATAATGTATGAATGGTTAGTTAATGCCTTGTATGTTATTCATTCCATACAAGAGGATCTTTGCGACATCGGAGTGATTTCTGAGCTGTGTTAGCTTAGTTTATTTTTCTTATTTCGAGGTAAGTGTTATTACGCTTACAAATTGGTTCATAAATCTTGTCTTAGACTTATTACGAAGTGGCCTATAATGCTATGTTGAGTTTGCTAGGTTTTAGATGAGCCATAATGGATGTGATTGTTTGATCTATGACTGGTTCATGATTGATATGATTGTTTGGTTTATGAATGAAATAATGGATGTTTATGTCTAGTTGACATAAGGTTGATGTTCTTTATGATTGATTTCTTATACATAATACTGAACATGAGAATATGAAAAATGAAGTGTATGGATTGATCTTGACATGGTCTTAGTTGTGATATGGTCTTAATTGACATATGGTTGGATCATATTCGTATGGTTGATTATGGTTGATTATCGATTGATGATGTATAAGCTTAAGTGCTCATGTATTATGTATGTTATGTTCTTGGAACATTCTAATAATTTGATTATGAGATTATTGGCATGTTTATTGAACTTGCCTGATTGTTTATCTAACTCTACTTGATTGAGTGTGTATGCTCTGTTTGATATATTGACGTTTGGTTGATATATGAGTGATTTACATGCTCCAGATACTTGATTGATTTGTGATATGAGAAAGCATTTGATTACTTTATTGAGCATGTTGATCATACATGATTTGAGATATTGTTATATGAATGCATTGATCATTCATTGTGTTGCATTATTGTGTGACACGGATATGAGATACAGGCTGGGCCTAATGATTCTGGGCGAGAGCTCGATGTCGGTCTGGAACCAATGATTCCGAGAGAGATCTCGATGCCGTACTGGGTACGATACCAGTCTGGGACCGAGGGAAAAATGAAAATGGAACTAAAAAGAAAAGAAAAGAGAAAGAAAGACCCTGGGGCAGACATTCGCATGTGATTGCATAGCATTCATATGCATTTGATTCGCATTCATTCATAACATGTTTGATTCGTGTTATTGCTTTATGAATGCTTTGTGAATGCTGATACGAGATTTATACTTGATTGTTGAGCATAATATGTTCTTATGTGTATTGATATTATGTGAGACTCAAAATTAAAACCATTATTTTATAAATATTCAAAAACATCCCCTATTTTAATTTCAAATATCAAAATATAAAAAAATTTATGCAAACCATCCAAACAATTGCAATATAAACATGGATATGTAAAAGAGTTATTAAACAATAAATGTGAAATGTACAAATAAATACACTTCTTTTACAACATCTTTTCAAAACCATCCTTGTTTGTCATTTACGTGCTCGAATCCTCCTCGCGGCAATCCTGCTAAACCGGCACAACATGTAAACAAACAAAAGGGATGAGTATAAAGATATACTCAGTAAGTGTTAACCCAATTTAAGTTTATATGAAGTGTAGGGGTCCAGTTAGCACAAGCGTGCTGGCGAACACGAGGTCGCATTCATCCCTTCATCCTCAATAGTCAAATACTATATTGGAATCCAAGTTCATTCATGTTCAACTTTAATATCCAACACGATAACGTGCTGGTCAGTACAAGGATGTACTATTCTCGAAAATGCCTATTCAAATTCTTAATTCTCAGTGATTTGCACACAACTCACTTCTGTATTAGATACATACTTAGTCAGGGCATTTCCTACATTATCTTTCTAGCATATAGCCTTGTACACTTACATAATATTAAGTATACCATAGCATACATCACACTCATACTTAGTGTTCTTATAATTTATAAACTCACTCAAAAGCACACAGTAACAATTATGCACAAAGTAATCCAGCACACAGCTTATTATCCATAATCTCAATCACACAGATTAATATTCCATTCAATCCAGCACACAGCATTTCAGATCACACAGATCTATATCCACACAGGATAGCACACAACAATCATAAACCACACAGGTTCTAAATCACACAGATATCATAGCATGACATAGATATGAATGTATGAAATGAAATGTCAATGTTAATGCAAATCCACACAGGATGTACCCGGGTTTTGCCCAC
>CANYCX010148351.1:0-13547 GCA_948193385.1 Breynia disticha f. nivosa
CACAAACCTCAATGTATCATATAAGGAAACCAAGTATAAATCATCTATTTACATAATGGAAAACCCAACAAAACCCTAGCCTAACATGGCTAGGTAAAAGAATAACAAAAGATAAAATAAAAGAGGCATAAAGAGGTAGAAAAGAAACACTAAACCCTTGCTCTCAAGGCCTCCTTTTCCTCCAGCAAAATGGTGGTCAAAAGACACCTAAAATGACCTACACAAACCCTATTTATAAGCTCCCTTATAGCCCTTATGAAGTGTCAAAATTGCCCCCACTTAAACCTCACATTTTCAGGTCATTTTAGACCATTTTTTGTGAACCACATTTGTCATCAACAGAGTCACGTTCGTGACTCAAATGAGCCACGTTCGTGACATAGGTTCTGCCCAATTTTGCTCCAATCCTTGGCACCATTTTAGCCTTCAGTGTGTGAGTCACGTTCGTGACTCTGTTGAGTCACGTTCGTGACTCACTTTCTGTCCAAGAAATGCAACAACTAAATGAGTCAAGTTTGGTGTAACACCCAAATTTGACTACCACTTGTTTCGTATTTGATAAATTATTCGCCTCAAGTGGTACCCAAACTTGGGTATTATAAGTTTTTCAGAATACAATTTAAAATAAATTCTTTTTAAAACAAACCTTATATATATATGGATGTTCATTTTAGGACATGCATCTTTCATTAATTAAGCAAAATCTATGTATTAAACTTTTGAAATATAAGATGCTTCAAAAAGAATAATGTATACTATTAATGAGGTATACAAAAAAGAAAAGATTCAAAATAAACCTCCTTTTAAACACAAATTTATCAAATACATGTATGCATTTAAATGTTCCGTTGCCAATGTTTGGCATCCACTCACAAGACATCTTCAGTGCACGACCACTTGGGTTCACCAGTTCCTTGGGTATCAGTCAGCAAGAGCATAAGCATCCTCTTCAATCCCTGCCAATATTGAATATGGCAGGCATAAAAAGCAAATGAGTTTTTACACTCAATAAGCAACACTACCAAAATGGACAACTTCCCTTGGCATTTTAAACATTCATAAATCTCCAATAATTTCTGAAGCATTCATACTTTTATGCAACTTGTATAAGTGTCATTTTACATCATAAGAATAACTAATGAAGTCAATATACTCATAGTTTTTGTTTTAATAATTCATTAATTTGTACTAAAAATTCTTTTTTGTCTAAAGGAGTATATTCTATATTAGCTGTTACTATTCTTAAATCAGGATTTTTAAGAGTCATTTTACAAGTATATTTTACTTAGGATTTTGTTATATCATCTCCTATGAATCCTAATTTTTTTAATTTTTGAATCATAGGATAATTTATACTTGTTGTAATATCAGGTCCTTTTTCAAATTCTTTGTTTAAAAAATTATTGAGATATTTCAATGTATCATTTTCTATCCAAATTTTATTAGTAATAGGTAGGTCGACTAAAAAATCTAATTCACCAGGTCAACCACGCTTTCTAGCAAACTCTAATTTTATTGTGTATTTAGTAGTTGGAAAACTATAAACTTGTTTACTAATTGTGATACAATTTGTTCCTATTGTAATATTTTTTTCAGAAATAAAATTTAATCCTAACAAAAATTTAGTGTAATTTGTAAAAGTATGATTTATTAAAATTTGTCCTATATCATATTTAGTACTATATTTTCCTGTAAAATCTAAAAACTATATAGCTTTAGCATCAATATAATGAGTAATTGGTATTATTCTATTTTCAACTGTTCATGTACAAACTTTATTAGAGTACTTTGTATGGTATTGTTCAGGTATTAGTGTATGTCCTATGACATTTTTTGTACTTCATGTATCAAGTAATGCTTCTAAATATTTATAATAATTTTTTGTTATCCATAAGCGACATTTTAAAGTTATTAGATTACAATTATTTGTACTGATTTGTGTTGTCTCACACTAATTATTAATTTTTTCTTAATTTATTTCTTTTAATTTTTTGTTTTTGTTTATATACATAATTTTCAATTTTTTCTATTTTAGTTTTAATATTATCAATTTTTGAACTATGTAATTGAATTAAGGCTTCGTGTTTTTCTATTCTTTCTTCATAAAAATTATGCTGATTAAATTTTGAAGTACTATTATCTAATTTTGTATCTATTTGAAATAATATTTTTATACATATAAAACAAATTTCTTTAACCATTTATTACATTGATATCTTTTTTTCCATTTTTGGAAATTTTAGACAATTAAAACATTTTATATGGTTATTTTCTCTATTTTTAATCCACTCATGTTCACAAATATCATCTTCTAATTTTAGCATATATGTGTATATTATTTTTGTCTTGTTTCTTTAATATAGTTCCCGTTATCCCTATCTATTATAAATTTGAAAATAAAAATAATAAACTAGAATTATAATAAAATTAATATGAACCGATTTTTCACTGATCTATAACAAATATCGGAGTTTTAATAAATTTTTTCTGATAGTCCATCTCATCTAGAGGAGTTTCCAACAAAATAAAGAGGATTTATGCACACAAAGCTACCTCAACAACTGGACTTGCTCTAGCCTTTTGACTTCATCCCAAAAATCTTTTACTATTGCTCTGATACCATTATAGGAGGGGTATGATTTTTCTAATATTAGCATAGTATTACTATAAGTCTGTCCTATGAGATATCTACTTCTCATTCCTACAAAGGGTGATTCATTTTGATAATTTATAGATGGTGATTTCCAAGGTTGTCTATCCATTCCATTACCACTAGTTGTTCCTAATTCTTGGAATTCAATTTTTTGACGATTCTATCCTACTAAAGGGTCCATAAATGCTGTTTCTGTTTGTTTTACATAAAAATCCGACATTAAATTTTTTCCATCAATAATATTAGGTACTAAAGTTATATTAAAATATTTTTGTAATTGTATATATGCTGTATTGAAATACATTCCTAGATGTGTTAAACAGTCTATTATCATTTTATCAACATCATTTTGTAAAGTGTCTATAGAAAATTTTCTATCAATAATTTGTTCAAATTTTTTATTTTCTTGTGTATGAAACCCAATTTCTTTTAATTCATGTTGTTCGTCTTCTATTATTTCTATGTCTAATGGTTCGAATAGACTATATAAAAAATAATCAAAATAAGTATCTAATTTTGTTGTTGCTTCTTCTAATTCTCTATTTTCTTGTTCTATTAATTCACTCGAATTACTTTGTACATCCTCTTCATTATCTGTATCATAAATTGGTGGTCCTAATTCTTCATAAAAAAACCAATAATTATGACTTTGTTCATTTATTCTATTCATTAAAGTAGTTTTGTCTATTTTATTAGTAGTTTGTTGTTTATAATTTGTAAATCTTATATTTGTTGATCCTGAAGTGTCTTGATATATATGACTTTGTTGGGGAATTAGTGTTTGATTATCTTCCTTTTTAAGACTGTCTAAATTACATTATAATCCTGCAAGTTCTTCAGGGTTTATAGGTGTTGGATTTATCATTTTTATCTTATCTATTGTCATTGTTTGTACTATTCCTTCAATATTTAATTTATAATTCATTACAGATTTATTGCTTGCTCTCCTAGAACTCCTAAATATAATACTAAATTATCTCCTTCAAAATTATCATAACCTTTAGTTTGTAATCCAATTTTAATATTTTGTAGATCTTTAATGTAAAGCATAATAAAATACAAGACTATTTTTATTCATATCTATTTCCATACGGGAAATAATTGCCTCTTTTAAATCTATTGTCCATGATTGATCTATTACTAAAGCCAAAGTTTTTGTTCCTAACTCTTTTCTTCCTAGACCTTTTATACTGATTACAATTAATCCTATGTGTCCAAATTGTTTTCTTATTTCTTTTAACTTTTTTAATACTTCAAATGAAAAAACATTTATTATTTCTGTATTATTTACTACTCTTAAACTTATTTCTTTACTATTTTTTATTAATGATGTTCTAATATTTAATGGTCCTGTTTCATATAAAAATCTTGGATTTAATAAATTTAATTGTCTAATATTATAATTTTCTAAATTTTCATTAATATCAATCTCTTCATCAATTTGTGAACTTGTGTTAGTACTATTAGATCTTTGTAAAAGATTATTTTAGAAATTATTAGAACTAATATCATTTCTATTTGAAGTACTATGTCTAGATTCTTGTATAGTATGTGAAGATCCTGAAAGAGGAATAAAAGAATTCATTTTCTTGGTTCACAATATTTATACACTAGAGGAGTTGGGTTATTTATGTTAAGTTTTTCAAGTGTTATTGTAAGTTTTTCTAAGTCAGCAGTTGAAGTAGTTTTTTTAGACTTTGTTACTACCTGTTCTAAAGATTTTATTTTTTTGGTTACAGGCTTTATTTCACTTATTAAAGTGTTTAATTGGTCTCTTATAAAATCAAGATTACTATTATATTTATTGAGTGTTTTTTGTATGTCTGAAATAGAATTTGAAAGTTCTTTTGTAATTAAATTATTATGTTCTTTTTCTTTTTGTAAGTTTATTCCAAGGTTTATAATAAAATCAACAAGACTATTTATTTGTTCAGATTCTTTGTGATTACAAAGTTTAAATTGATTAGGAAATCTACAAATAAATTTGTATTGATATGTTGAAATACTATGTTTTTCTTTAAAATTTTTGTTTAACTGTAAATCTAAATAAGCTAAATTATAAAAAAGTTCTCCTATGGTGCCTGATTTTCGTTTAACTGAGAAGGATTTTGCTCTCTAAATTTTTGTATTTTTTCTAAAGTTTGAAGTTTTAATTCTTGCTTTCTTATAATATTAGTTTGTATTTGTAAGAGATTAGTTTGATTTTGTGTTCATTTTCGTAATAATTATTTAATTGTAAAATATACGTTTCTATGACAGATATTCTGTCATCAGCTTCTATCCAATTATTATATAGATTTATTAATTCTGTATAATGATTTATCAAATATTCAATTCTACTTTTTTCTTTTTCTATTTTATCTAATTTAGAATTTAATTGGCATAAAATAGCAAAGTAATTATTTAAAGAGGCTAATGGATAGGATGACATAAATACCTTTAACCAAAGAAGATGGAAATGAGAGAAAATTACAATTCGTAACGTTGAAGCAGATTATAAACGATGTGTTGGAGAAGACAATGATGAGAGGGCGTCCTATTCCTTGGTTTCTTTAATATAGTTCCCGCCATCCCTATTTATTATAAACTTGAAAATAAAAATAATAAACTAGAATTATAATAAAATTAATATGAACCGATTTTTCACCGATCTATAACAAATATCGGAGTTTTAATAAATTCTTTCTGATAGTCCATCTCATCTAGAGGAGTTTCCAACAAAATAAAGAGGATTTATGCACACAGAGCTACCTCAACAACTGGACTTGCTCTAGCCTTTTGACTTCATCCCAAAAATCTTTTACTATTGCTCTGATACCATTATATGAGGGGTATAATTTTTCTAATATTAGCATAGTATTACGTAAGTCTGTCCTATGAGATATCTACTTCCCATTCCTACAAAGGGTGATTCATTTTGATAATTTATAGATGGTGATTTTTAAGGTTGTTTACCCATTCAAATACTACTAGTTGCTCCTAATTCTTGGAATTCACTTTTTTGACGTTTCTGTCCTACTAAAGGGTCTATAAATGTTGTTTCTGTTTTCTTTACATAAAAATCTGACATTGAATTTTTTCCATCAGTAATATTAGGTACTAAAGTTAGATTAAAATATTTTTGCAATTGTGTATATACTGTATTGAAATCCATTCCTAGATGTGTTAAATAGTCTAATATCATACATATATATACATATCTTATTTTTAAATTATTGGTTCGACCAGTAAACAGCTTGGTCGACCAATGAACCAACCACCCAATCCATTTTTTAGTTCGATCACCGATCCAGTTTTGAAAACACTGCTTTCAGACAGAATGTTCTTTATTACGATAATATTAATATTGTAAATTTATGTAAATTATTTTATTAATAAATAAAATTTAATTAAAATATATATAATTGTCAAAAAAATAAATAGAATATGATTTTTATTTTACTATAATTAATTTTGTATTATTAAAAATTTTTAATTTTATTTTTATTTTAATATAATTTATTTCATATTATTAAAAATCGTTTGATTTTGTACATTCAATTAAAAAAAATTATTTAAATCATAAGTTTGTCACGTGTCAATTATATACAAAGTCAAGTATCATAATTAAATAATTGACTTCTCTTTTAGCATAGTATATAGATATATAATATAAGATTGTCTACAATAGTATAATTAAGACTTCAGAAGAATAAAAAAATTATCGCACATTATTAAAATTTCATTAAGCTGCAAGTGATGAATAAAGTACATTTGAATATTTAATTCATGATTTGATTTTACAAAAATTTTTTATTTTTTGAATATTAGTTAAAATTGTATTTATTAAAAATAACAATTGCATTAATATTTTAAATATAATGTTACATGTTCGTAATATGTTAAGTTAAATGTCACAATTATACATATATATTTTTAATTTAGCATAATATATAGATATAAATATTTTTTTTTTGCCAAAATCTTACTTGCTTCAACCAATAACTAACTTATTTCTTAGTTTATTTAAGATAAATACTAATTTATCCCCATCTTTTGAGTCCATGAGCGTTTTTGTCTTTTTCATTTCAAATTTTTTAAACATGTCCTTATGTGCTACCATTCTCATTCTAATTATCTCAATAACTCCTAAATCAATTAAAATGAAGTTCTAAAATGATTCCCTAACTACTCAAACTAGTCTAGTGCCTCAAAGAACATATTATTTTATAAAAATTGATCCTAGTTTCAAAGAAAAAAAATGATAAAAGTTTGAAAAACTTACTAAAACAACTTAGGAAGAGTGAATTGTCATAAAAATAGACTGATTGGCTAGATTAAAATATTTTTTTAATCTTTTTGAATTTTATAGATTTATTTTGGTCTTTCTTATTCATGAATGAAGGAAGAAAGTTAAGATGGTGATGAGCATTAATATAATGGTTTTACATCAAAGAAAATTAAACAAAGAAACTATAATTCATGTCATTTTCCAATTAAATCGTTGAACTAAAATATTTTCAAAATGACCATGGCACATACTAGACTTGTATTCTTTTATGATGATGTTTACTAAATATAATGCCTAATATCATTTAACCTTGTTTCTTCATTCATATTTCATATATAAACTTTAAGCTATGATAAATCATAAAATCATTCTAAATTATAGTTTAAAATATTACAAAAATTTTTCAACTTTTATATTTCACTTGTTTCTAGCTTAACTATGTCTTTTCATCTCTTACTTAGTATATACTAATAGTACTTGTATTTGATTATACTTTTTCATTAATATTCTTCTTGACTTTCTTGTTAATTTTATCCTTTAACTTTTCTTTTATATTGACTTTATTATTTGTCTAGTGTAACAAATAATCTCTGAATTAACATTCATAAGCAACATCCCACCCTGAAACCATTTCATTCATCTGCTTTTTTATTCTTGACCGTTATCATTTATCAATCATTTATTTTTTTCTTAGCTCTTTCCTCTGTCATATGAAATCATTATCTGTCTATCTATATTGCTTATATTTTGACTTATTCAACCACAAATTTCATAATTGCATAACTTATGCATTGTATGATCTTATATATTCAACTATAAACATATGCTCATAGCAATAATTGCTTGTTTTTTATTGTTATAATTTCTGATGCTTTCTTTTCTATTATATCATTCATGATTCTAGTGTTTTCTCATATATTTATTCTCTTCTTTCCATTGCCACCTCTTTTATCAATTAAACTTTCTTCCTATTGCGTCCTATTTTCATTCTTATATTCTCCTTTCCATTGTGTCCTCATTTATATCTTCATTCTATTGTATCCTTAATCATTTCTTCATTGGTCAATTATTTCTTCATTCCATTGCCTCCTCATTTTTATTTCATATACACTTCTTTCTATTGCCACCTCATTTTAATTCAATTACTTTTTTCTATTGCCTCCTTATTCTCATTTCATATACACTTCTTCCCATTGCTTACCCTTTAACATTTACTCATTCAACATTTGAACATTCATATAATCACATTATATCATTGCATTGATCACATATACATCATATTTTCAATCAACTTACAAGTAAACTTATCTTTCTTATGATTATCATATATAAATCATATTCATTATATAATTCATATTTGTACCAATTCTTCTCATTTTCATTATTCTTTCTCATTTGTATCATTCTATCTCATTTGCAATCATTAAATCATATATCATAGACACATTTAATATCATCACTTTCATGCCATTACTCATCAATCATTCTCATCATTCATAATTTATTCATATTTCATCATACATTCTCATCATTCATCATTTATTCCTATTTCACTTTCTTCATTCATTCACACAATTCATCATTCATTCACATTTTATCTCAATTGTATATAATCTAACATCACACAAAACATTTCAACTATTAAAAAAGTGGCAATGGTGCAACCTTTGCACACTACAACAACATCTCGCACTCTAGTATTTATAATGATTATATATATTTCATATCACTATTTCATGGTCATAATGGTCTCAAACATGCATTAGTGCATTTTCTTTGATTATATTCTTTTTAGTGATCACATAATAAAAACTATAAAGTGAGTTTAGTACACTCACCTGGTCAACAAGGGTATTCAGAGCGTGTTTGACCCTAACCCTTGATCTGTTGTCTACATACATTGTTGTCCTATATTAAAAAACAACTTTTATAACATACTATTAAACAATATGATTCAATATAGTACGTGTATACATGTCTAAGTATTCTTTTCTAATTGAAAGAATTTTCCATTTAGTTCATGAAGCATGATGCTAAGTGATGTGGTTATATTGTATGCATGTGTGTGTGTGGATGTATGATTAGTACGTTAATGGCATGACTTTGTGTGTGGTTGTCCCAAATGTTGTGAGTGTGGATTGTGATATATGAGTTACGGATATGAACTTGTTTAATGAAATGTGTTTTGGATTAAAATGAGAAATTATGTGGTTTGATCGATAAGGTTTATTATTAAATATAATCATATGAAAGAGATTGAGGTATGGCATAAAAGTACTCAATGAATAATAAAAGGGAGTGAAAGGACCTATGAAAAGATATTTGGGGTAAAGTATCCAAAAGGGTGTAAAAGTTCTCCATTTGATTTTAAGAGTACACTATAATAATATTGTCAATGTAAGTATGTGTGATTAAATTTTTTTTGTGTGTGTTGGTTGAGTTGTGCTATTATTTCGTTACATTTATCTTCATAGCATCATTGTGCATATTGTATTTAAAGACCATCAAAGTATGTAGGGAGGCACTTAGAGCTTGTAAAAGTTTACGAGGGAGGTCATTTAAAGGGCGTAAAAGTATATGTCATAGGAATTTTGATGCAGAATAGTTGCAATGAAATAAAGGGGTTAAAGAACCCAAAATGAGATAGAACAGATGTAGTAAAATAATGGTATGAAAGGACCCAAAATGAGGCAGAATAGACACAATGAATATAAATGGGTCAAAGAACCCAAAATGAGACAGAATAAACTTATTAATATTTATGGGCTAAATATGACTAAAAAGGGAAGAAAAGACACCAAGTGGTAAAAATTGCATAAAGTGTTTGACCATGCATCACAAATATTCATAAGTTTTTGTGTTATATTAAAATGAAAATGTATGTTGTGTGTAATGATGTATTGGAATGTTGAATGACATGAATTGTATAGGGTGAAATGGAACATCTCGGAAGTGATTATTTGGATCCAATGCATTTTGTGACAAATCAGTGTAAGAATATGTCAAAATATTTATTAGGTGATGTTTTAATAGTGTGTGTTTGTATGTGATTTAGATTGCATGATGTTGGATTGAAATTTGGCATTTTGTAGTGAAAATTGAGTGTGCACAGGCTATAGAATGGATTATGCAAATTGTTTGCCAACTTATGCAACACTTCTCGATGAAATTAGACATATAGTGTTTAATTTAGGATGTAAATGAACTGGTGCATAGGTTACACAAACCATATACCAAGCTATTTGCCTATTTTGTCTTGAATAAAATATAAACTAGATAAATAGTTTGGTGCATGATATTCCCAAACCGTGCACCAAACCATTTGTAGAGACAAAATGGGTGCACAGTTTGGGGCACAAGTTGGGTAAACAGTGCACCAAATTATGGTTGATCCAAAATGTGTGCCTTTTGAGGTGTTTGGAGTTTGAAACTCGATGAACATGGTTTCTATCTTGTATGATTGATTGAATGAGTTTTAAGGAAAATTTGAGGTATAAATATACTAGAATGGATGTAGGAAAAACAAGATTAACATGTATGACACTTAGTAAAGAAGATAGGGGAATCAAACCTAAAGTTATGTGTTCTTAGATAAGTGATTGCAATGCGCTCGATTGGTTTGGATAGTTAAATGAGGGTATGCACCCACTGAGTTTTAACACTCTTTTTTTTCTTGTGGATGTTCTTAATTTTGTAGATTGATATTTGTTATGCATTATCTATTCATCTACATATAATTAAATTTTTAGGGACTCTTATAGCAAGGTTAAGGATCCACATAGTTTATAAAGTGTTTATGTTCAATCCTTAAACTTTTATTTGTCATTGGGCATAAATTTTATAAATTCTGTCTATTAAACCATCTTTTGGCCTATATCACATTTTAAGACTACATCTATCCTTTTGGCTATTTTAGTTACTATTTATGAGCATTCATGTAGGTTGTTGCACTAGAAGTTTATTTTCTTAATGAATGAATGATATTTTCAAATTGCAAAAATAATTTATTGAAATTTATAATTAAGATTTATTAGAATTTGAAAATAGAAAATAAAATTGAGGGTCACACTAAGTGGTATTAGAGTTGAGAGTAGATTTCTCGTAACATTTGCATGAAGTTTGTAAAATTTTTGCATTGTTTGAAACCCTTCTAAAATTTTCTTATTTTCTCTAATTCATAGGATGGATCTGAAAGATGAGCATGTTCCTGACCCCACTAAGTCCATAGAGTCCGTGTAGGAGCATAATGCTAAAGTATGCAGTATCACTATTGGAGAATGATTTACACCTGCACAGTAGCTAAGTATGTAGTATCACTACTGGAGAATGATGTTTGATTCTGATGGAAGTCTATATCGGGTAGTTAGGAGGTGCCCATGGCTTTGAGCTGGATAGATTTCCAAAAGGAATTCACAGAGAAGTACATGCCACCGATATACATGGATAAGAAGAGGGTGAAGTTTTTGGAGCTCAAATAGGGGAGCTCATCTGTGGCAGAGTACGAGTAAAACTGCCTATGTCATTATCATAAGAATTAATGATGAAATGCTCATTAAACCATTGTAATTAAAGTTTAAAAACACCAAAATTAAAATATTTTCTTATTTGAACATTTATTATACGATTACTTCTATTTTCATTTTATTTAATATATAGTACTATACTATTTGATGATACAAAATGACATTTAAACCATCATAACCTTACACACTTTGCAACAAGCATTAATTTACAATAGGAAAGTATCAAGTCATACAAAATTCACACGTAAACCTAGGTATACATATGAAAAATGAGACAGAAAATTGTCAAAGTTACAGCTGACCGACCTTTGTAAAACTTGTGGAATGCATTGCTATTTTCACGTGCCAACTCTATTTGAGCCTAAAAAATAAAGCAGTTTAATAAGTTGCAAACTCAATGAGTAAATCATCATAGTTCTCAAATTCAACAAACATATGCACTAATAATAATTATCATATATTCACACTATGCAATAAATGTTCATTTTTTATTTTTCTGTGATCAATTTGATCTATTAATTTAATGCACTTCGTCCCAACGCACTGAACTTCTTCCCATTGCTCTTTTACTGCCTCCAATTGCTTCTTATTAACTTTAACTCATTGCTCTTTATTTTTTGACCCTCAAGTCATTTATAATAATTTAATGAATCGATCACATAAACACCATATGAACACATAAACACCATATCATTCAATAAAACAATCATACAATCATCACCAATATAAAATTTTCCATTTTATATTGCTTTAGCATTTTTATTGAAAATTTTAGCATGAACTTTACGAAATATTAGTGTACCAAACATCAAATAAAACAATGAATTTAATTGTACAACAATTGCAAATAATCTATCAATCAGAACAACACTTCGACTATAGGAAACAATGACACTGATGCAACCCCTACATGCCATATTAACAACTCACACTCTTGCATTGTCTAACAAACATCTATCCAATGTGCCATATGAACATATATCAATATCAACATAAGAAATCAATATAAATTCCTTTTTAGCTATCTTCATTTAGGTGATAGTAACTACGAAGCAGTCTATGAACATAGAAATTGTTTGGAATGGTGATTGGTAAGAAAACCTTAGGTTTTTCAATCCAAATTACCCCAATTCCTATTTGTTTATTGATGGAATGAAAATGAGGGGGGTTTTTGAAGTTTGAAGATGATTATAAGAGTTTAAAAGTGATAAAAATCTATTGGGTGTATCATTTTATAAAGAAAATTATCTGTTTTTACCATTTTATCCTTTTTTTTAATTTACTCTTTAGGAACTTGTTTGATTAGCCTTTTGCTTTAATTTTATTTTGTTTTAAATGCCAATGAATTTCATACGAACATGCACACAAATTAATAATGCCCTCATATGCTAAATGAGGGTTTTTGGCTGGTTTTAACAGTTGTTTCCTTTTTTAGGTAGTCGAATAGGGGTTCCACAAATCTTTCCTCCTTAAAGAATTTTGTCTAAAAAATTCAACCTCGTTACTGTTGAATCTCTACTTATAATTACTAAAATTAACCATTAACTATAAATAAATGTGGATAATCTTTTCTAATCTTTTCTTTAGATTCTCACGTTATTTCCTCTATTCTGTGATTTCTCCACATAACCTTTACCATTGGATTTACTAGTTCCTCAATTGTTTCACTTTGTGATGAACTATTTGCATTTATTTACTTTAAATTTTCAGAGATCTGAATATCAAATTCTCTGATCACAAGTGTAGGATCTGATCACTAATGTCACAACATGCTAACGCGAAACACATCATGAATCTGTTCTAGCTCTATTGGTAAAGTCAAATTGTAAGATAATTGTAACGCCCTCCATTTTATGTAAATTTTTAGAATTTAATGAAATATTTTATAAAAGTATGAAGAAATTTTTCGCAAGAATATTAGATTAATAAATGGTGGACGAGCGTAGGTCTATTGGAAATTATAAATAGATAGAAGATAAGTTGATTGGGAGAGAGAAAGTTGAGAAGAAGATAGTGTTGTAGAGTCGGGGGCAAAAATGTCATTACCGAGTCTTATATATATATATCTCTTCCTATCTCACTCTACACTCCACCCTTTATA
>CANYCX010148500.1:0-21140 GCA_948193385.1 Breynia disticha f. nivosa
TATATTTATAATTATTTATATGTGTATTTATATGATCATAATTTATGCATGGTAGTAGGAAAATTGTGGGAGCTTTCTAAGTTGTTATTTTGGAGGCAAAACTAAAAAATATCAAGATTGTTATTACATTGATAATTTGTGCGAAAGAAATCTTGAGGTTAGTGGTATTTATTTTAAATAATGCAAGCTTCATTATTTATATAAATCAGTTTTGGATGCATGTAAAAATTGTAGATATTTTGTAGAGTATAATATTTATTTTTAGTATAATGTAAATGCAAAATAAAATTAAAGGTGAATAGTTTAAAATTAATTTAGAAGTACAAAGGTATTATGAGATTCAAAAATAATAAAATATGTGTGAAAAATAAGAGAAAAAATCTATTTTGTAAAAATAATTTATGTAATCTGAATATTTTTTTGTGAATTTGTATTATCTCTATTGTTACTCTACTCTTATTTTATGAATTATATTTTCAAACACGCGTTGTTTTATATTGAAGATGGATCGTCAACGCCAACACATTAACCCAGGACCGATTGATGGTAGTTTATTGCACTTGCAACCCGTACATCGGTCACAGGCAGGGGACAGACACCGACGGGGTAACTTCATTAACTTTGTACTTGATTTTAATTTATTTCTTATCAAATTATTAATAAAGCGTTCATTGCATTTTTTAGGCGGCGACAACATCACTAAATTGCAGGCGCAGTACCACGACACGACCGGGTGATCTAGAGCGCATGCATCCTGGCGTCATACATCGGCTACGTCAGACTGGCTTTTACGGAGCATCCCGCATTGGATTTTTCTCTTTGGCCCACCATTTAATAACGGCCCTAGTTGAACGGTGACGCCCAGAGACTCACACTTTTCATCTCTCTGACGGTGAGATGATTGTTACATTGCAGGATGTGGCTATTCAGACCGGCTTGCCCATTGACGGTCGCTCTCTAATTGGACTGGTTTCTACTCGGTGGAGTGACATGTGCGAGGCATTATTAGGTGTGGCTGCACCACCTGGTGTAATAAGGGGTTCTTTACTGCGGGCCAGCTGGTTGGTAGACGCTAATCCTATGCTAGACCCTGGAGCCGATCAAATGACCATCGATCGCTACACACGTTCATACATTCTGCGGTTATTTGCTGGCTGTTTATTTGGCATAAAAGATACCGGAAAAGTGAATCTCCATTATTTACCCTATTTGGCAGATTTGGAGCAGACTGCCACCTACATTTGGGGCTCAGCTTGCTTAGCAGTCCAATTCAGAGAGCTATGCATGGCTTGTCGGTATCCATTAATGTCTCAGATTGCTGGGCCTTTATTTTTACTATAGTCTATAGACATGGGCTTGGGATCGCTTCCCATTCATAGCTCCGATCATTCAGGACATTGGGGTTTTTTTATGTTCCTCTTGCGTCTAGGTAACACAATCATATTTATTACACATCCTCATTATTTTTTCTATGTATAATTTTATTCAAATTAATATTCTCTTCTCATTGTATGTAGATGGGCGCAAGAAAGAAATGTCGCACAAATACCAACTCATACGTTGGTACATATAAGAAATTTATTTGACACTTCCAAACAGGACATTGTTGCCAAATAATTGTATTGATTTTTTGCTAAAGTAATTCTCTACTTTTCACAAGTCGTGTGGGAGCAGTATGATAATTATATTTTGCAGAGTCTCCCGCCATATTGCTTGGTTGGACAACATTTATAGACGGTACTGGTACCTTTTATTTGCATCCATATCGTGGAATGGCATCCCATCGACAGAGTGATGTGACAATTTAGCTTTCAGCAAAGCATTCCGAGCCCTCCACTCAACTTACAAACTCAACATGATGTCAATTTACGAAGTCGACAACATACATGGCATGTGTTTCATGCCAAGTGGATTGCTCTGTGGGACCAACGCCGACAAGCTATTCTAAGAACGCCACCAGGACCTTCCACGCTTCACTACCATAGTGAATACATGGAGTGGTATCGTAAAGTCACTTGACGTTGGATCGGGATACATGGAGCATCTGTTGGTTCATCTGTAAGTACATAAATTTTTTCTAAAATCCTTTATTTATTAATAGTTCACAAATTATTTTTTCAATGACATAGGCCGACGCTCTGGAGCATATAGCAACAACATCTAACATACATTAGGCTCATCGTCTTGCTCTAACTGGTCAACATGCAGTTGGGGAGGTCCGTCGCTTGGCTGCTGATCCACCCCATGCACCATCATTCCCCTTCCAATATCCAAACCCTCCAGCTGCTTAGGAAGGATGTCCACGTGAAAGAAGACTGCACCCTGGGATTCAAATTCCAACCCAATCCCAACAAGACACAGTTCCCCCTCCTTTCTCTTTTCACGATATTGGAGAGTCATCAAACAGAGCCGATCCTGGCCCTTCAAATCGTGCTGGAACGTTCCAAAATTTTTATTTTCCAGTCCACCACGTACGTCTGATGCTGGTCCTTCCAGCCGCCATCACAGGATTTTTTCTTCTCTTCCTCTGCACGTTTTTTCCCTTCTTAAAACAGTCAGGATCCATGTATGCATATGGACGCTCGTGTTCTTACGCCGACTCTGGACATACAACGTGATATTACACTCTGTCAGCCGGGGTCAGCTCATATTTCGATGGATACTGAACGTCGCCAACAACGACATGATGATGGTCTTTGGACGGTTGTTCGACGAAATCAGCTTTACGACAGCAGTCAATCTCCTTAGGTTTGGAGAATTTTTTTCATACTTTATATGTGTCTTTTTTTAATCAAATATTATTTTTTTTATCAAATATTTTATATTTTTTAACGAGTGTTCCTATGTAATTATTTATTTTTTACTCTCTACATAAATATTATAAACATTATTACGGTTATTTAATTATGTATTCATTATTTTTATCATATTTTATTATTATTTAATCATGAGTGCATAATGATGAATGTTTAAATTAAAATTTTATGACAAAATAATTAAACAATGATGGATGGTTATATGATGAAAAATATGATTAGCATTTTACTTTGTTTTTGCTGTGTGATGGTCGAATAATTGCTAAATAGTTTGAGCATGATTGGCTAATCATTGAGCTGATAGAATTTAATTGATGTGAGTTAAAGTCCCCAAATCTTTTTTGGGGAGAACCACAAAAACACCCCAAATTGGTAAATATTTTTTAATCAACCCTAAATACGTAATTATTTTTTAAACAACCACAAAATTGTAATTAATTTTTCCACACACAATAAAACAGTAAAAAGCCCATGATAATTTGAAAAAATCAACGCATCAAAATGACGAGAAAGAATAGCTGTCAAAAGGGATAGAGAGACCGTTGTTATTGACAACCACTTGGTTTTATTACATGATAATTTTTATTTATATAAGACTATTTCTTAATGAGATTTTAACAATATATGGACTTGACAACTATATGTGTATATTTATTTTGAGTAGCATTTATGTTTTATATATATATATATATATATATATATATATATTATGTTTATATATGTATGTTATCAATATAAATTATTTATATCATTTAATTGAATTGTATTCCAATTAATGGTGTATGATTTAATTGGGTATGCTTGTTAATTGTTTTTTTTTATGTTTATAAGACTTTAAACAAGAATTTGAAAAATTGGAATTGACCTTTTTTGATGGCATAAATAAGAAAACATGTAATGATGTTTTAAAAATAAGATTGTGTTGTTGACTCATTCTTATTTGAGAACATATAATGATAAAACTATCTCTATCAAATAATTTTTAATCAATAATTTTAATATATTTTAGAAATTACCCTTCAACATTCAATAAATCTCAAAATTATTTAAATAATTTTATGTAAAAGGATGTTTAATTCTCATTAGTAACAAAACCAAAGTAAAAATAAAATACAAATAAAAAATTAATATTTTCATACATGCTTTTTTTAGCCAGTCATGTTGAAATAAAAAAAAGAAAAATGTTTCACTTAGGGTTCGTTTGATAAAATTGAAAATTAAGTGCTATAAATTAAGTGTTAAATTTTAAGTGTTTAATGCTTAATCAGTCTTCTTTGACACCACTTTTCATGTCACCATTGCCATCGACTATTATGTGAAAAAAAAATTGAAGTGTTGAATGCTTTTTTTAGCTCGGTCATGTTAAAATAAAAAAAGAGAACACATGTTGCACTTAGGGTTTGTTTAATAAAACTTAAAATTAAGCGATAAATTTTTACTGTTGAATCCTTAATAAGTCTTCTCTGACACCACTTTTCACCTCACCACCGTAGTCAAATATTATGTGAAAAAATGAACTTGATAAAGCTACAACTATATGTTGGACCAATGGTAAAGAACATTAAGTCCTTCCTATGTTTTGATAATGTTGAAATAATGAACTTGATAAACATTGATTTCTAGACGAATGATATTTAATAGGATGACTAATGACAAACACAAAGCTAATGAATTAGTCAAAGTTGGTTATGGATTTCTAGTCCAATAAAACTAATACTAGTTGACTAAGACCAGTATGGACTAAAGTAAGAATAATTGAACTCAAGTATGCAGACAAGGAAGAAATCGAGTCGACCAGACATACACCTAATTGAGTAAACTAGTGGTTTTAAACAAAAATAACCACAACTATCTGGTGGAAAAATGAATGCTTAACGAACATAATCATCAACAAATTAGATCTAGGATGGCTATGATTGAAGCTAAAATTTGAATGTTATTGTCTGAAGAAGACTTGTCAATCGATCAGACACATTCTTAGTCGACCAGAGAAGTTTGTTAGTCGATTGGCAAGATTGTTACTCAAGTAGACCAATAAAGTTTTATGTCAAAATCAGCACTGGAATGAAGTTCACTCGACTAGAATTATTATTGTTTGACCAGGGCATCAAGTCACTCAAGTAGAAGAATTTTTAGTCAACTACAATTAAAGTTGCTAATCGACCAGTAATTGGACTAGCCGACAAGAAAGTGTTCTACAATAGAAATAACTATTTTTAAGGCTTTCAGTTAAGACATACTTTATGTCTAACGTCCATAATTTTAAAAGGGAGTACAAAAGAATCTAGTTTATGAATAGAGAGACAAGAGACTGCATTTCAAAGCTTATATTGTGCAAAATCAAATTTCCTCAAGCTCTCTTAGACTAAAGTCACTTGTGTAAAAGTTCATTGTTCACAAGTCTTTTCTACATATTTGCACAACTTGTATTGTATTGTTAAGTGTTATAGTATAGTTCATCATTCTTATAAGGTATTTGAGCCGTAAATCAAATCAAGGTTATAAGGTAGCTTGAGCTGGAAATCAAGTGTGTCAGGAAGTCCTCACTAAGCTTGAAAGTGACATAATAGTGAAGAGTGTTCCAAAATTCTGAGTGGGAGCTTAGGTAGTGGACATAGGTGTTAGGGCTGAACTACTCTATATCTTGTATCGTCTTCTTATCTTCTTATTTCCACAAAAAAATCTCATTGGTAATACCTCTATTCAGCCCCCTATTTTAGATCTATTTGTGGTTCAATAATTGGTATTAGAACAAGACTCTATTCAAATGCTTAACAACCTAGAGAAGATTTAAGAATGGAACAAATTTTTATTGTGCATATTGGAGTCAACCCAAGTTTCCCTCCGTTGTTCAATGGCATAAACAAGTCATCTTGGAAGAACCATATGAAGATTCACATTATGTGTGAAGGTATCAAGTAATGGAAAGCAATCATCCGTGGACCATTTATTCCAAAGAAAGAAAGTGGTGAGTTGAAAGATGAATTGGAATATAGCCATGATGATTGGGAAAAATTATTTGTATATGTTAAATCTATAAAATTGATTCTATGTATTATTTGTATTGATTAGAAGAACCAGATGGGATATGGTACTAGTGTTAAGGACATGTGGGAGACGCTTAGGATCACATATGAAGGTACTAACCAAGTTAAGGAAATGAGGATCAACATGCTACTCCATGAATATGATATTTTTATGGAGAATATATTAACATTATACTTGATAAGTTCAGTGAAATCATCAATAGGTTGAGTAGTCTTGGAAAACCTCTGAGTGATAGTGAGCAAGTCAAGAAGATCCTAAGGACATTGCCAAAAGAATGGGATTCTTAAGTGACGATGATCGTGGAATTCGAATACCTCAATAGACTCAAATTTAATGGTCGTTTAGAGTCCTTGATCAACTATTAAATCATATTGAAGTCTAGAGAAGGAAGAACAAGGCCTAAGGAGAAAAGAATAGCATTAACAACTAGCATTCATCAATATGATGATATTGATGGTGAATGTCTAGTATGAGAAAAAGAAGATGAGGAGTTGGCTATCTATGCTAAGAACTTGAGAAAGTTCAAGAAATTGATGAGCTCAAGAAGAAAGGAGCTTTGGGGCAATAATCGACATCGAGGAGGAATTGTGGATCGCAGGAGGATTGATGACATAGAAAGGGAAGCATAAATGATGAAGGATGCTTCAAATGTGGGAAGAAAGGTTACTTTGACAAAGAGTGTAAAGTGAGCAACAACTCATCTATGAGACCTCAAAGTTACAACGACAAAGGCAAAAAAAGAGGCTCTTATTGCTAGTTGGAGTGATAAGGAAGAGGATGAGCAAGCCTATAAGGAGAACAATCTAGCACTCATGGCAAGGAGTTCCTCAAATAGTTATGATGAGAACGAGGTAAGTATTTCTTATCATAATAGTATGAATGATGATGATGATGGTGATTTATTTGATGATGATTTGAATGAAGCTTACTTGACTTTGCAATGTGATTTTGAAAAGGTGATGAAGATGAAAAAAAACTTAAAATAATATAACAAAATATTAACTAGTGAGAATGCCATGTTAAATGAAAATCTAAATGACAATGCCTAAACTAAATGCCAACAACATGTATGTGCAACCGTATGTAGTTAAGTAATACGAGAATTAAAAGACTCGACCCAATGTGGAACTTTAGGGAAATACATATATGCCATGCGAGTTCCAATTCTTTATTACAAGTCCAATTGATTCAAGAGTTGATTTTTGAATTAAACTAAACTGCATGAATATAAATACGACTAACCTAAAATGCGAGAAATGTAAAGTGCAATTAAACAAAAGCAAAGCGATGAAAACGTAAATGACATAAATAAAAAGCACAAATGAAATGCGATAAATGTAACGACATCAAATGTAAAACAAAACGGAAATTTCCATTGATTTAAAATGAATATGTAACATCCAAACAAGTAAAGAAATGTTTTAGGCTATATAACTCATTACTAAACTATTCAACCTACCACCTAAAGCATCAAAACACAAACCAATTAACGTAAACATAAAAACCCAATTCAAAATTACTTACAAGCATAAATTAAATTTGAAATACGAAGTAAACATTGTAAAAATAGAAAATAATTGTTGTAAATGTGATGAAAATCCATCCTAGGAGATCCTAGAGAAAATCCCAATGTAAAAAATGCAAGAAAATGTAAATAGAAGTTAAAACATAATTAAAAGGGGAATCAAAATGCAGGAACATAAAGGAAATATGATCAAAATGAAATATGAGTGTAGAATCGTAAACTAAAGTTGGGGAAGCATGTAAATCATAAAGGAAGCACCTAAAATCTACTCTAAACTAAGGAGGAACTAAAAACTATCGACTTCCTAAACCATAATTCAAAAAGTAACTAAAAACTTACTAACTAGCTCTCAAACCCTCAAAGAACCTCAAACTGAAGCGGAACACACTATGGCATTGCTCGACACGGACGTACTGACTTTAACATGGGCTGTGCTCCGTGTTTTAATCAGTTGGCACGATGTCAACACGTGCAGACATGCCTCGTGCTGTAAACACTATTCGATTAATTCATCACAGACCCCGTGTTGATGAACATGGGCACCGTTTTGTGCCCAAATACTCAGCAAGATGGGTGTGCTCTCATAAAAATATGTCGTGCGTGGAAATTTGGTTATGAATAGTGGTCAACACAGCCCGTGCGGAGTGAAGACACTAGACGTGTTGACACTGTTCATGCTCGTTTCTCTCCCAGTTACCTAAATATTTGTCCACATATCTTCCTCAAATAATGATCAATATAGATTATCGAATGAAGAATGAAGATCATGCAAAAAATTTATAATCTATAAACATACAAAATATTCCGTGTAAAAGTATCACATTCAAAATAAACAATTTGTTTCTATCAATTACGATTTTAAATGCGATCGTTAGGGGAAATTAATATACAATTTACAGTATGAAAATATACTCATATTACATGCACATCAACATGAATGGTTCTTGCTTGAGTAATGAGATGTTTAATGCTAGGAAGAATGAAGTTGATATGTCAAATGTGCATGTTGATTGCTTGAGAAAAGAATGTGAACTATCTAATGAACTTGGTAGACTTAGGAAAGAATTCACATATGAGGAAAGTTTACCAGTGGAAAACAAAGATTTGAAAATTTTCTTTTATTGTAAACATACTCAATTTCAAAACATGGCTTAGGTTGTGATCAATATCAAAGAAATTCATCCTTAATCAATAAGTTTACAAAAGAAAGTGAGACTAAAATTCATTCATCAAAATTTCCTTCTTGCACTAGATGTTTGAATGTTGGTCATGTTGCTTATACATGTACAACTTGAGAAGAAGTATTAAGGTGAAGAAGGTTTGGATTATGAAAGGGACAAGTATCTCTACTATGGTGTTTCTTGCTAACTCCAAAGAACCTTAAGTTCCTAGGTACCAATGAGATCAAAAGTGATTCATTTTATATGTACCTCAAAAAATAAAGAATCCACCTAGTTCTTGGTATATTGATAGTGGATGCTTAAGGAACATGAGTGGAAATAATAGTTTATTTATGGAGATTAGACCAAAGGAGCAAGGCTTTATCAGCTTTGATGACAACAACAAAGGTAAAATCATTGGTATTGGTAAAGTACGTAAGGAACCCTTACTAACCATTAACAATGTTCTTTTGGTTTATGGCCTGTGACTCAACTTTGTGATATGGAATCTGATGTGAAATTTGAACCTACTCATTGCTTAGTATCTAAGAAGAACAAAGTTATTTTTGTTGCATTAAGGCATTGAAACACATACGTAGTGAATTTACATGATCATTCGTACTTTAATGAAAAATAATTGATCTCCTTGGGTGAAAATACATTCTTATGGCATAGGAAGGTAGGACATACACCATTGCCTATAATCTCAAACTTGTCTAAAAATGATGTAGTAAGAGGCTTGCCAAGGATTAAATTTGACAATGAACATTTGTAGAAATCATGCATAAAAGAAAAACATGTTAGAGGATCATTTAAGGCTAAGAAGGAAATTTGCACAAATCGAGTACTTAAATTGATTCACGTGGATTTAATTGGACCATATAAATATGCTAATTTGAGTGGTAGATTTTATGTGCTTGTAATTGTGGATGACTTTTTGAGGTTTACATGGATTCAACTTCTTGTTCATGTGAGTGATGATTTTAACAAGTTTCCTAAGTGGTGTAGTTTGGTTCAAAATGAGAAGAACTTGGCAATCATAACAATTAGGACCGACCATGGTGGTGAATTCAAATGTGAGCCATTTGAGCAAGTATGTGACAAGTATGGATTGGAGCATAAATTTTCATCACCAAGGACTCCCAACAAAATGGAGTGGTAAAAAGAAAGAATAGGACACTTGAGGATATGTCAAGAATAATGATGAATGAGTATGATCTACCAAAATCCTTTTGGGTGGACGCAATGAACATCGAATGCTATATAATCAACCGAGTACATCTTAGAATGGATAAAATGAAAACTCCACATGATCTTTGGAAATATAAGAAGCCTAACATTTCTTACTTTTATATATTTGGTTTAAGGTCTACATTTATAATATTGGTAAGGACAAACTAGGGAATTTTAATGCTAAATTTGATGTAGGCACATTTATTCGATACTCGTTGACTAGTAAGGCATATAAATTTTATAAAAATAGACTAATGTGGTAGAAGAAAGCATACGTATGAAATTTTATTATATGATTTCACCCTCGAGAAAGGTTGTTTGTTTCGATGATGTATGTACCAAGAAAGATGATGATGAAGTTCAAGTCATTCAAGAAAAGCTAAATGAGATGGAAGGTAAAGATGACAAAGTTGTGGATGATCTCTCTATAAAGAATTGGGTGATTGTGAAGAATAATCCTATGGATCCTGTGATTAGAGATGTTAAGGATAAGGTGAGGACAAGGAGATAACTAAACAAGATCGTGAACAACTCAACATTTATTTCTCTCACTAAGCCTAAAAACATCAAGGAAGCACTTGAGGATGAGCATTGGTTGATGGATATACAAGAAGAACTAAACCAATTCAAAAGACATAAGTTTGGGAATTGGTATCTCCACTGAAGGACAAAACCATTGCATGAGTCAAGTGGGTGAACAAAATCAAGTATGATGAGCATGGAGAGCTAGTGGACAAGTCTAGATTGGTAGCTGAAGGGTTCTACCAAGAATAAGGACTTGACTATGAGGAGATATTTGTACCAGTTGCAAAATTGGAAGCTATTAGGCTTTTATATGCATTTGCATTTCACAAAAGAATCAAGTTCAACAAATGGATGTGAAGAGCGTGTTCTTGAATGGCTGCATTCAAAAAGCGATACACATGAAATAACCCTTTGAGGACCATAAACATCCAAATCATGTGTCCAAACCCATCAAGGCTTTATACGGTTTGAAACAAACCTCAAGAACTTGGTATGAGAGGTTAAGTAATTTTCTTAAACAATATGGATATAGTATACGCAAAGTAGATAACACTTTATTCATTAGAAAAGTTGGTAAAGATATGTTAATTTGCCAAATTTATATTGATGATATTGCTTTTAGTGCAACTAATTCTTCTTTGTTCTAGTGAATTGGTGCAAGATGAGTTCGAGATGAGCATAATGGGAGAGCTAAAGTTCTTCCTAGGGCTTCAAATCAAACGACTCGAAAACAAAATTTTCATACACTAAAGTAAGTACACCAATGAGCATTTGAAGAAATTCAACATGTGAGGGCGCAAATGTGCTAAGACTCCCATGGCTTCTAATCTTAAGCTTGAAAAGCACGAGGAAGAAGAAGATGTAGATCAAAAGCTTTAAAGAGCTATGATCAAATCCTTACTTTACTTAACCACTTGTAAAGTGGATATCATGTTTTCTACGTCATTGTGTGCTAGATTTCAATCATATCCTAAAACATCATATCTTGTTGCTTGCAAAAGAATATTTAAGTACTTAATTGATACTATGGAGCATGGTTTATGGTATCCTAGTTGTGATAACTTTGATTTATATGTATATAGTAATGTAGATCATGGAGGTTGTAGGATTGCTAGAAAGATTACTGGTGTGATATGTGACTTTCTAGGTTCATCATTGATTTCATTGGCATGTAAGAAACGAGTGAGTGTAGTAATTTCTACGGTGGAATCCGAATATGTAACTGAGGAAAGTGCTTGTACTCAAGCTCTTTGGATAAAACATCAATTGCATGACTATGGAATAAATGAGTCTAATGTTCCTATCTATTATGATAATACTAGTGCAATAAGTTTAAGTAAAATCCTATATTACATAGTATGACACAACGCATTAAAATTAAGCATCATTTTTTTGTGATCATTAGTTGAAACTAGAATTTGCTTAAAATATCATGATGAGAATTGGCTTGTTTGATTTAAATTCCTTATGATATGTGTTTTTCTGCATTTCTCCATACATACATATACTCATACAACAATTTGGTCCTATGGTACATTTCACATTTGAGCCTCAAAGTCAATTTTATCACCACGTTTTGAAAAGTCAAGTTTAATATGATTTTTGGTCGAGTAAAACAACTCAAGGTCGAGTAATTTAAAAAAAACTTGGTTGAGTGAAATCTTCTTAGCCGGCTAGAAAGATATCTAGTCGAATAGGTTTCAAAGAAAACTGCACTTATTTGCTTCTATAGCTGGGTAAATTAATTCTACTTGAGTAGGACTCCGTCCTAGTCAAGTAAAATTTATCGAAGACTAAAATATGACTTAATCAAGTAAAGATTACAATAAGTAACTTTCTTGCCAATTTTGGACCAGTTTTGTGACACTCAAATTTGTTTCCCCTTTCATGAAAACATTATTTCAATTTACCAATTTTAGTACAATTTTTTTTGCAAAATTTAAAAACTATTTTTCCTCAAAGTGGAAATAAACTTAAGCATCAATTTTCCTATCGTAAATGCTTCTACATATATATATATATAGGTATATCAACCAAATGAAATAAATAGTTTGAAAATGAATTCAAGGCGGAAGAAAAGTTTTAAATCATAGTTTACAAAGTTTCTTCTCGATAATAAAATAACAGTGTAAACATTTAAAACACAACTTAAATACAAACATTGTGGATTCTCTAACCTCTAATCTCAAGCACCCAAAAGTGTCATGTTATAACTTCTTAATCTGCACATATAAACGTATACAAGGAAAGTAAAAGGAGTATTAAAACTAGTAAGTGCATGCCCTTGCACCTCTATCTAACCATATAAAGCCCATTGCACTCGTACGTTCATACACACATAATCAAGGTACATTCCTTTCTTTCTTACTATGAGTCATACAAGTGCAATATATTTTTCTTGTGTCCATAATAGTGTTTTCATATCTAAATTTCCCCTAGAACTCCATTTAAATAGCCATACAATGTAGTACGCATGTTAATCAAGATTTAGGCTTCAAAAGGATCAATATACACAAAGAAAGGCAAGGAACAAATTACAAAAGGCCTACACAACCTATTCTAAAACCATTTGAGTGCGAACTATTTGCAGAACAATTTGTGCAAACCATTTGGTTTCTCATTTCTAGCATTAAACATCCAGTTCAAGATCTGGAATGGTGCATGGGCTGGCAAATGGTCTACTTGAATCGTTTGTTAGACTATTTGCCCTGTTTTCACAACAAACTCAACAAGTTTCAATCTAACCACATACATTCACAGTCATATATATATCACATATCATTTCAATAATATTCAACACATATTTCTATTAGATCAATGGTGATTGACATTAATATCCTCATTGTGTTTTGATAATATGTAAAATGATGAAATGGATAAAGATTAATTTCAGGTTTAGAAAGGAGTTAAAATCAAAGAAATGTGCACAAAAGAAAGTTGGAGAATTTAGGTTGAAGATGTGTTGATCAAATATGAAATCAAATTAAGTTGTTGCTAAAAAATGACTCTAGACATGATTCTACTTGACTAGGATGAAAGTTAGTTGACCAAATGCAGCTGAGAAGTCAAATAAGCATTCTGTAATCAGTTTCTACTTGATTGGTGCAAGTTTAGCTGACAAGACTCATACAAGTTGAAGAGGAACAATATTAGTCAACTAAGATGGTGATTATATGACCAAAATGAAGTTTGCAAGTTCAAAAACTCATTTGAAACAGTTAGTTGTGGAAAGAGGTCAACTTAGTCAACCAAGAAAGATGTTAATCGACCAAAATCTGAGCATACTCGAAGAAATCATCATAGATCTACAACATAATCATTATAAGTTAGAATATGACCATTCGAACTAAACAGAAAGATTGTTAGTCGACCAGAGAAAGGTGTTACTCGACCAATTTGAAGTAAAGGTATATTAATCGGCTAAAATAGAGAGTTAGTTGAGTAACTGGACATTGGATTCAAGGAAGAAAGTTTTGGGAACTCTGTTACCTCGATTAGAACAATATTAGTCTACCAGAATTAATTTTAGTCAACGAAAAAATACAAATGTTAGTCGACCAGAAAGCCCTTTGTAGTAAAAATCACTGATTCTAAAGCTCCAAAAGTGACCTAACTTGTGAGTAATGGCTATATCTTCAAGAGATTGTATTTAAAGCCTTAAAAACTTTAGAAATGGTAGAGAAACATGGAGGAAAACATTTTAAACATTCCAAACATCTACCATGAGAGAAAAACTTTTTTGAGCTTAAAAATACTATTCTAGTTCTTCATACAACCAAGGATTGTCATACTTAACTTGTAAAACTTTGTAATTTGTTTTAAGAATTCTCAATTAGCTAGAAAGTGAAGTCATAAGAGTTCTCACTTAGCTAGAAAGTTATACATAGTGAAGTGTTTGGAAATCCTTAGTAGAGGTACTGAGGTAGGTAAGGTTAGTGCCAAACCACTCTAAATCATTTGTGTTCCTGTGTGCTTAAAGGTGAGCAAACAAATTCTAAATCTATGCAATTGTTATATTGTACTTTAAATCCAAAGGACTTGAACTGCATAGCCTCTTGTAAGAATGCAAAGGAGATATGGAAGATTCTTGAGGTAACTCATGAAGGTACAACTCAAGAGAATGAGACAAAGATCAATATGCTCCTTCATGATTATAAGCTCTTCTCCATAAAAGAAGGTGAGGGAATCACTTCTATGCTAAATCAGTTCATAGAGATCACTAATGGGCTTACCTCCTTTAGAAAACCAATTCTTGGAAGTGATTGAGTGAAGAAGATTTTGAGGTCACTTCCCAAGGAGAAGAATGCAATGGTCACCACAATCATAGAGGAAAAGGACTTGAACTCACTTGAGTTTAGTGCTCTAGTGGGATCACTCTTGAAATATAAAATAGTTCTCAAGTCAAGAGGTCTTAAGATCAAAGCCAATAAGAAGGAAAAGAGTGTAGCTCTAAAGGTATACAATGAGGAGAGTTATGATGAACAAAATTATGATCTTCAAGATGAAGAAGTTGCTCTCTATGCTAAAAATGTGAGAAAATACAAATCACTCCTAGAGAGAAGAAAGAAAGACTTAAAGAATAAGGAAACTAAAAGGAGAGTTCATCATCAAACTATAGAAAGAATGATGACACATGCTATAGTTGTGAAAGATTTGGTCATCACCAAAAAGATTGTAGAATTGGCTCTTCAAAGCATCCTCATGAAAAGGCTAAAGTAAAGCTTAGAGAATCATACATAGCTACTTGGAGTGATGAAAAGGAGGAAGAAAGAGAGGAGAAAAACAATCTTGATTTCATGGCATTTGAATCATATTCAAGCAATGAAAAAAATGAGGTAAATCACTCAACTAATGATGATGAATTGCTTAATGCTCTTGAGTCTTTACATGTTGATTACTCTAATGCAATGAAGGCTAACAAGTTGCTTAAGAAGAAGAATAAATCACTACAGAGTAAGAAATAATAATTGCTTGCATCCTTCAATAAGTCAAATGATCATTCTGAATGCATGCATGAATTTGATAAGTTAAAATCACAACTAGAGAAGGCTAAAGAGAAACTTAGTATCCTCACTAGTAAGTACACTAATGGAAGTGAAAAGTTTGAGAAAATGTTAAATATGCAAAGATATACACTTTCTAGATATTGAATTGGATGTGATGAATTTGAGCATGAAAAATCATTGATCAATAAGCTAGATCACAAGAAAGAGAAATTCAACTTGAAATTGCCTAAGTGTGATACATTCTTAAAAATTGGTCATAGTGCTTATACTTAATTAAATTCAAGAAGAAATTTTTTGTAAAAAGTTTGTGGGTTTTGAAAGGAATGAATGTGCCCAATATTATTTTTATGACTAACCACAAAGGATCCAAATTAGCTTGGGTACCAAAATTCAAAAAAAAACTTTATTCTAGGTACAATGGCTATTGAAGACTCTACTTGATGCTTAAAGTAATATGGTTATTACAACAAAGGTAAAGTCACTTATTTTGGTAAAGAGGGTAAGGAACCTTTGCCAATCTATGAATCTAGTCTTTTGGTTGATTACTTGATGTATAATGTGCTTAATGTTTAAGTGTTGTTTGATAAATCGTTATGTGAAATTTTTGTTGAAATGATGCATTACATGTGGAATGTTTATGGTTAAGATATTTGAATATATGGTTAGAATTTACATTGATGCTTTGGCTTTGAGATTTTGTGTTAATTTTTTGAGCTTGTACTTGCATATGTTTGAATATTGAAATATGGTCAAGTTTATACAATCCTAAATTAATCATATGAGCTACCATTAGTGAAGTAATGTTAGTTTTAGTCAAGTAAATAGAGTCCAACAACACTTAAAGTAATTTGTAACCTTCTATGACATTTTTAGCCGAGGAAAAGCTTGGATTAGTCGACTAAACCGTGCCTTACTCATGTAAAATGAAGTTAGTCGAGGTAAGATAGAAATAGAAACTTTTTAGGTATTTCAAGAATATTTGAGTCAAGCAAGTGAGTAGCTAGTTGACTAATTAATTTTATTAGTCGAGTAAAATCAATTCCCAACAAAGAAAATGAACATAACTAATTAAATAGGCACATGTTGATAAACAAAGAGGGAATTCTAAACATTTCAAATAGAGTGTCACAAATTTAGGTGGAGAAAATAATGTGCATCGTTGATTGATTCTTATCTTGTCATTTCTTATATTTTATGGCTGCATTGTGATTAGTATCTTATAATACATTTTAATTTATTTAATAATTGTGGTTTACAATTTGGACTTGATGATTACATGGTATAGATTGGACATACATTTATGTTGTTAATGCTTATAAATTTTCTATTGTGTTTTGATCTTGATCTTGATCTTGATTTGTCATCTTATGATCTATAGAATGTGATATTGTTTTGAAATTGCTTGTATATCAAAAAGATATTGTTTTGAAATTGCTTGCATATCAAAAAGGGGAGGAATATTGCTTAAATATCTATAACTTTTTCATAATGTTAAAAAGGGGGAATATGCATGAAATTGAAATTTTGATGAAGCTTGAATTTAAATTGATAAAGATTAATTTTAGGTTTAGAAAGGAGTTAAAATCAAATAAATATGCACAAACAAAAGTTAGGGAATTTAGGTTGAAGATGCGTTGATCAAATATGAAATCAAATCAAGTTGTTGCTCAAAAAATGACTCTAGACATGATTCTACTCGACTATGATGAAGGTTAGTAGACCAAGTGCAGCTGAGAAGTCAAACAAGCATTCTGGAATTATTTTCTACTCGATTGGTGCATGTTTGGTCAGACAGACTCATTTTAGTTGACCAAGAATGATATTAGTCGACTAAGATGGTGATTATATGACCAAAATGAAGTTTTCAAGTTCAAAAACTCATTTGTAACAACTAGTTGTGAAAAAAAATGTCAAGTTAATTGATTAAGAAGGATGTTAGTCGACCAAAAGCTGAGCCTACTCGAAGAAAACATCATAGATTTGCTACATAATCATTATGAGTCAGAATATGACAGTTGGAATTCAACGAGAAGATTGTCAGTCAACCAGAGAAAGGTGTTAGTAGACAAATTTGAAGCAAAGCTATATTAGTAGACTAAAATAGAGAGTTAGTCTAGTAACTGGACATTGGATTCAAGGAAAAAAGCTTTTGGAACTTTGTTACCTTGACTAGAAAAATATTAGTTGACCAGAGCTGATGTTATTCGACAAGAAGTATGTTAGTTAACTAGAAAATACAAATGTTTGTCAACCAGAAAGCCCTTTGCAGTAAAAATCACAACTTACAAAGTTCCAAAAGTGACCCAACTTGTGAGTAACGACTATATCTTTAAGAGATGGTATTTAAAGCCTCAAAAACTTCAAAAAGGGTATAGAAACATAGAGGAAAACATTCTAAACATTCCAAACATCTACCATGAGACAAAAACTTGTTTAAAGATCCTATTCTAGTTCTTCATACAATCAAGGGTTGTCTTACTTAACTTGTAAACCTTTGTAATTTGTTTTAAGAGTTCTCACTTCGCCAGAAAGTCAAGTTGTAAGAGTTCTCACTTAGCTAGAAAGTGAATGTGTAAAGAGTTATCACTTAGCTAGAAAGTGATACTTAGCGAAGTGTTTGAAAATCCTTAGTAGAGGTACTAAGGTAGTGGAGTAGGTAAGGTTAGTGCCGAACCACTCCAAATTGTTTGTGTTCTTTTGTGCTTTCCTTCATTTTACCAAGTCTTTGACCAAATTCTAAAAAAATAATTAAACTCCTATTAGCTCTGTTCAACCCCCTTCTGGAGCTAATCTTGGTCCAACAATTTCTACACATCAAAACATTAAATCTCTGCAATGACTACTAGTTCAATACTCACCATTTCTCAAGTATGCATTGTCTACTAGATGCAATATTCGACATCAATCCTCCGCATACCTTTAAATAAAGCAATTATATAACTCTCAAGAAATTCAACATCATATGTTTGATATTAGAGCATAACATCTTTGACTCATAACATATTCAAGCATCATACTAAGCATATCACTCACTTAAGGGCATGTTCATTTTTTTCCCAATTCACTTCCTTCTTTTTTATTCATATACAACATCAAACAATTATAAATTTCTCTTAACACACACCCTTATAAAGCTGTAACATTGCCACTTCCATCACATACTCTTAATTCACATCTAATCACATTGTAATAACTCATTCACTTCAATTTTCAAGCCACTTAGCAATACATATTTATCCGACCAAACAAACATCATAGTTTATTCAAATGTGACATCTGAAAAAAAATCAATGCAAATCATAATATCCTCAATCTTCATACATGCGTGAATGTTAATGTTATATATCCATGCATTAATATTCCATATGACAAGTATTCACTGTTTACATTACGTCTTGTGGCAATCATATAAGCCCACATTAACATCAAGAAATGGTGTTTGCATACACACGGTTCCCTTTTCATCTTGGTGTCCGCACATGTCCAATCAGTTTTTATTTTGGCATCCGCATACGCCCACATTTATATTTGTTAATGATGTCCGTATACACCCCTTAAACTTTGTCTAGTGTGCGCATACGCCAAATCAATTTTTATTTTGGCATCCACATACGCCCTCATATATATTGGTGGTGTTCATATACACCCCTTATTCTTTATTATGCGTCTGCATACGTCCATATCTTAAATTATTAAGTTTTATTCTTGCGTCAGCATATGCCCACATTTTATTTTCTTAATGTTGTCCGCATACACCCTTTTAGCTTTAATCTAGCATTTGCATTAACCATATTTTATATTATTCATTGGGCACTTTTACCCCACTTACTTTAGCAATCATTGTCGCCTGATTTTGTTTCCCAATTTCATCAACTTTTCATGATTCCATTTAGATGCTCACATGCATTCAACATATCATTAGTATTTTCATTTTAAAATCCAAATTGTTAATTCATCAAATAAATCCATAATCTCACATTTACACTTATTAATTTACCATAGCATCATTAGTAATCTCAACATATATGTACGAGTTTAGGCCATTTATACATTCACAACAAATTTCAATCTTATTCAACTCATTTACCTCACTTTATTTTACTCCATTCATGTAATTTCTCATAAAACAATAAAAGTCATACCCCACACAAAAAATCCATGAATCTGCCCATTGCATAATTAATTCAACAATCATCACAAAATATATTCACAAACATTAACAAACCTTGTTTTATTGGACATCCCCAAACACATTTCTCATCAACATGCACATTTATACTATGAGATTTTGCTATATAAGGCCCAATCCAATAAATCAATCACATCAAACATATATTCAAGCCACTACCAAATTCTCATGCGGTTTAATACACTCAAGACATATATCACAACACATACGCATTTATATCAGACGATTAGTTTCATATATATATGCTAATCGTGGAGTTGAATACATATTTTGGTTATTCGTGTGCACAGAGTATCCCCACAAACGTAGAAATAATTTTTTTCTACTTTTTAAAGAATAAGCCCAATTTCTAACTTCATTTTAAAGACTCCACATTTACTAAGATGGATTGGGAAATAATGAATAAGAAGAATCAAGATCGTTTGGGAATTAGAAAGTTGTGCCTTCCAAATATATTTGAAGTAAATTTTGATTATGTATTGTTGCTAGAACACTCATACCTAGATTATACTCCTTTTGTGATATATGATACAGTTGTTAAAAAAACACACTACAGCTGATGAATACTACAAAATTATTTTTTAGACATCTGTCGGTGAATACATGGATGTTATACTACATGGGGTGGTTCTACTATATGCCCAAAGTGTTAATAAAAAATTGGAAGCATCGAAAAGTGAGGCAACCTAAGAGACCATCCATCTCATTAATAATGATTTTAAAGTCTACATGGATAAACTATGTTGAATAAAGAAAGAAGATGGCTAACCTAAGTCAACCTCTCAATAAGATGGCTGTGATTTCCAATCTGAACAAAGTGACAATCTCAACCAATACCAATCAGAAAGAGGTCATGGAATAAGACATTCTCACCCTCCACCATGCGATTGCCACAAAAGGCGATAAAAAGGGTGAGTGGAGTATTAATTCATTTCTATTCCTATAGAAACGAGCGACTAGGGATATTTAGAATGTTAATCTCATATCTTCCAGGTTCTATTATCAAGGTCCTCAACCTTGATACCTCAAGTGGTTAATTAACATTCTTGGATATTTTATCAAACAATATACCACAGGTCAATCCTTCTTAGAGAGAACCACCCCTTGGAACATTCTTGCTAGTTATGCTTAGTGCATAAGCAACATCTGGCCTAGTACATGGCATAGCATACATGATAGATCCTAGTGGATCTCTCCGGGATCTTGCTGGAATCTGCTAGTTATGCTTAGTGTATAAGCAACATCCGGCCTAGTACATGGCATATCATACATGATAGATCCTATAGCTGATGCATATGGGATTCTATTCATACGCTCTCTCTCTTCTCTATAGGATGGGCAATCCTTATTAGAGAGAACCACCCCTTGCTGTAAGGGCAACAATCCCTTCTTGGATTGTTCCATACTGAACCACCTCAGTATCTTATCTATGTACTTTTCTTGACTTAGTCCCAAGACACGTCGTGATCTATCTTTATAGATCCTTATACCAAGTATAACATCGGCTTCCCCTAAGTCTTTCATTGCGAAACACGTATTTAACTATTGCTTCACTTGTTGCAATGTTGATACGTCGTTTCCAATAAGCAGGATGTCATCGACATACAATACAAGTAACACTACTACGATCCCACTGAA
>CANYCX010148602.1:0-13648 GCA_948193385.1 Breynia disticha f. nivosa
CAGCTTGAGGGGGAGTGTGGAAAGTCAAGTGTGAACATGATCCGAGTATATATGTAAAGTGTAATTAGTAGGTTATTAGAAAGGAAAGTTGGTTGTACATTAGTTAGTGAAATCCCTTCAATTAGCTGGGATATTCCTAAATTCTGGTTAGTCTAGATGTATAAATCAGTGTTATTATCCATCAATAATGTACAGAGAGAGTACCTCTGTTTTTCAAGTAGAATCTACAATGAAAGATTCAAAATAATGACAGAACACCTTATCGGGACCATTATTTGAATTCTAATAAAGCATTTGAGATTTCATAATTAGTATGTCCACAATCTGATAAAATTTGGATGAGGTGGGTAGCTAATAACAGATTTATCAAAACCAAATTGTCATAACATGTTTGACATATGGTTAAAAAAACTGTAAGATGAATCAAATCATTTGCACGTAATGTATTGCTTCATCCATTCACAAACTTCAGGATAGAAGGGATAAAGAGTTTTCTTAATAATAACTCAAAGAATCATGACAAGCAAGGTCTTAATTCAGCATACAAAATAGATTAAAACTTCTCTCCAACCCAATAAATGGCATGTCTTCCAAGAGACGCTGAAAATAAAAAATGTCATTTCAATGGTACCAAGAATGGCTTAATGCCCATATTAGCATTGCTATAAGAAAAATGATAAATCAAATTCCGGTAACCAAAACACACCTTATTTGATATATGATCTAGCAGAGCACGGATAAGCCACGGCATTGACCTGGAACCCAGTAGCCTAACAATGGAAAACATGTGGGGAAGTCCAAAAAATCCACTGTGTAAACGTGCAAAACTTTGATGCGCAGCATTCAACTCCTACAGAGGCAGCAACCAATAAAAGATGAAAATGAATACTCTATGAATAAAGAGAAGAAACTGGCATCACAATCAATAAATTAAATCGAGTGGAAATGAATAAAGTGCTCACCGTAGTCCCACAATAAAAATTAGGCTTGGCATAGGGAACCGATGGCTTTTGAACAGGAGCCAGGGGAACTCTAGATGAACGTACAAAACGCTGGGTGGTATTGCAGAGGACAAAATTTGGCAGGAAATCACTTTGCATCTCTGACCAAATCTAACAAAAGCAAAGAAAATGATGGATTAGAGCAATGAATGATAAACCCAAACCATAAGTCAGAACTCAGAAATGGATAATTTTTGGGGGGGCTTGAGAGAGAGAGATTTAGCCAAACCTGAGAGGCAATTCGACTGGAATATGACACAAGAGATATGTTTTCTTGCATCTCATTCAACATGAGACTGAATGAATCTATTGAGAGAGATTTAGAAAGCAGTTCATGAGCATACTTTAAGACATCCAGTAATTTCTCTAATTCCTGCAATTAAATATTGAACTGTTTACAAACAATAAAGAGTCATATTACCACTTCCTAACTCAACATGGCAATGTTAGTTCTAAAGAACAAAAATAAAACGCGCAGCAAATCAAATTGACGAAGTTGTCTCTACTAAAATAAATGTTGGTGTCATGAGCATTCTAAATATGAGAGGACAAACTTACCACAATTGCACATAGATCTTGAGACTCGAAACGATCAAAAAGAAACTCGAGATTGTCTCTGAAGACTTTGTTCATTCGTTGAGAAATCAAGCTTCTTAAATCAATAGTTCTTCCAAGTAACTGCACATGATAACAATTAACATGACAACCTAGAGCTTTTGATCGACAAAACATATAAAAATAGCTTTGCCCCAATGAAATAAGGAGCATTAGCTCAGCTGATTATAAAGTTGATGGAAGGGACGGACAATAAAACATAACAAGAATCAAGAAGGATAAGACAAATTCATGGCTCAATTTCAATGCCTACGAATAGCAACTAATAACCACCTTCAGTAATATTTGTATCAAATCAGTCTATGATTTTTACTTACACCAAAAATAAATATAAAGGACAAACTGACAGAAAACTGAAGGGAAATCATGGGTGCAAATGCATGCATACATATAGACAAGGTCATTATCAGGTAAGTAATTGGACTCAGATCTTCAATTTCTATTCTGGATGATGGTTAGCAACTTCATGTTTATTTTCATTTTTTGTTGCAGAGATAAATGCTAGTAATGTTCACAACATTCTCACAAAAATAGCACTGGCAGCTGCTGATGGTAATGCAAACACTCTAGAAAGCAGCAAAATACGAACTACCATAAGTCTATCAAATTTCTGATGACACAAACGAAAGAAATTCTTTTACCTGTACTCTGGTCATCTTGAATAATGCGTTGAACCTCATAGGTTGGACTGAATATTTTTCTCCATTGTCCAAGGCAAATAGAAATGATGGATCAAGCAGTTCACTGCAAAAATTTAAACCAACAAGCAAAGAAAGGTTTACTATATCTGTAACAATTAAGGTCAGAACAGCAAAGGAGAAATAAACCACCTCGCCGCCCAGCTCTTGTAATATGTGAAAACATTCTCACAGAACTTTGAAATAAATAAGTCAAAACAATGGTCCACCTGTAGAAGTGGAAAAAAGTTTAGAAATATGCAACCACTCAACGGATATTAACATTTACAAGCACATATACATGCTCCCCAGATCCTTCTAAGATATAAATTTCCAAAAAAAGAAAACTTGTGTAACTCTACACTAAGTTTAAAAAACCGTAGATTCTGTCCCCATTAAACTTTCCAGATAGCCAACCCAATCAAATAAAGCTTAGATGTGTTTGAGCAAAATTATAAAAGGTCTAGTTGAAATGCCCTTATGATATAGTACAAGGAAAGATCAAGGTTTCTGGTGCAAAAAACAATTGATATACCTCTGCTTCAATTTCATCATAAAGGAACCGTTGTTTCAGAACAAGCAGCGCATGCTGAGCAGAATCGTTGTAAATGTCAAATGGCATCAGAACACTCTCTAAAAGACCTGCATTTTGGGACTCGAGCACATATTCCACCAGCATCCATGGAAGAGAGCATTCAATAGGAAACTATGCACATATTAAACGAGAGACGAAATGAACAAAGGTGAACTTAATGAAACAGGACAAGAGGGAGAAGAAAATTCTAGTGTAAGCAGTGCAATAGATTATTTTATTCAAAAGTGATTTACTATTTCCTCTCAAGACTCATTTAAATTCTTGAATTCCAATTCTTTTTCCTGGCCAAACCATATCTACCTCTTCGAATTTTGGATTAGTACTCACAAAATGCATTACCTGAATGACACGGGAAGACTCCAAATAAAATTCTCTAAACCATAAGAAACCAAGATCCGTCAAAGTCACAATGGATGCTGCAAAATGCCAAAGTAAAAAGTCAACTTCAATACAACAACTAACAACTTTTTGATTTCCTAGGAACAAGACACACTAGGATGAACAACAGAATGGTAAACATCCAGAGTAGAGTCATCAATAGTCAAGAATAACACGTCATTAACAGACCTAAACTTTTTAGCTCAAACTCTCAAGTTGAATGTTCAGCGGTGAAACTATCATGAGTATAGATGCAACTGTAATTCGTAATTCCTTTACATTGTTCATCCTGCCTCAATCTGGGCATTGATAAAAATACAAGGAAAAAACAATTACCTGAGTAATCCAAGATATGCAGGAAGAAGCTAAGCTTATAAAAGAAACCCTCCAACTGCTTTAAATCATTGACTGGAATCTCAGAACTGCTGTTACCAAAGAGTCCCCCAGGCTTTCGAAGGTTACCACCAGATACTACTTCATATATAAGAAATTGCAAGCAATGTATCTGGGCAATGAATTACAATCTCAATCATGGTAGTGAAATAAGTGTTCAAATAAATAGTCATATTTTGATGCAAAACATCTTGTCATTTCTTGACTTGAATTGATAAGACCATATATATTGTTTTTCTTCCCACAGGATGTATCACGCTCAGCCTTCTAAAATAAATCATCCTTATATGGCTGTAGGGCTAAATTCTAACCAATACAAATTCTAATATCTTTGCTGGTAAAGCTAAGTTGCTATAATAATTCCAATTTTTGACAGCATAAAGAGAGGAGAAACGATAAACCAAAAGGAACAACTAGATAACAATGAATAGAACCTGTGCTGCCGTTGGTGCAATTGGCCTTGGATAAAAAAAGTTCCCTCTGCTATCATCATCTCCATGTGGCTGTAACTCAGAATCTGGCTTGTTTGTGTTAGCCATCCAATCCGCCGAAAGAGTTCGCATATCGGAAAGAATCCTGACATTTGCAATTCATATAAAGATTTAAGTTTAACAGATCTCATAAAAAGTATTAACAGGAGTTGATGTCACAGAGAGAATCTTTGAATCTATAATCTGAGCACAAGAAACCTACACTCTCACCTTGAAAGGTCCTTTTTCTTTCTGAAAGTAGTTCTCAACATTGTTGCTAAAGTGTTCTGAACAAAATCTTGGACTTCAGAATGTATTGTTTCCCACAAGGCATCAGCTACCAATGTATCACATCTTTGCATCATTGATCCAACACTCTTTATGTAGCTGACAAGTTCTGCAAGTGCTCTCCTTTCCTCAGCACTATAATTATATCGAACAACCTACAAGATATATGCTCTCTTAGCAGATGCTAGTAAAGATGGAGGCTATCTGTAAATGACTACAAGCATCTCTAACAGGCTGCTTGTGTTGGCTTCCAATAATATTATATTTAATTCAATTCATACCACTATTTACTCGGAAATTCAAAACTAGTCTTATTTTTTCATCTATAAGTTATTATTTCACTACCATATTAAAAAATAGTGTACTTATGTTCAACCCGGCCAACACGTCAATTGGTTGGTCAAATTCAGTTTGAACTTTTTTCAACTAGACGGGATCGGTTGGTCCAAAAAAAACACTTCAACCCAACCAACTCTACCACTCGCAATGCCCTACCAACCGGCCTCTCCAAGTTTCACCAACAAATAGTGCTGGCCCATCTTAAAAAAATTTTGGTTCCCCGTGCTCGGCTAAAACAAGAAAGTAATTATTAAAAGAACAATAAACCTTTTCATAATCAGAATAAGATGTTGAAAGCCCATTTGGTTCTAAAGTAACTGTATCTTTGCAAGGGCGAGAAAATTTCCATGCACATTGTTCCCAAACGCGTGCTGTCCATCTGCTTAAGAGCTGAAAACCGTCAACAACCATGTCATACATGCTTCCCTTGATTTCTTTGCTTAGCTCAACATCTATACCATCAGTTGACTTCAATAGCAATAGCTGGATGGAGAGTTTAATAAAACAAAAAAAAACAATCATAACCTTGTACAACAAAGATATCAAGACATTTCTCTAAAGAGATAATTATAAAAAGGAAAGGATATAAGCACCTGATTCATTGCCGCGGCAAATCTAATGACGAAATCATCATGCTCAGCACGAATGCTAGCTATGTGATTGATAACCAAATAATGCTTCTGATAAGTGGAATATGTCAAGGCTACAATAGGATGTTTAGAAAGTATCATAAATGTCATGTAAAAGTATTAAATCCTTTTACTATGCAGTGGAACTGATAGTGCCAACATATAATGAAAAATTCAGTCAAATTGTGAGCCAAAACCAATAAAAGCTATAATGACAAGGATATTCTTGAGCCTCGCGAGGAGGGAGCTCGTGAGGTGCAGGAAGAGTAAGAAGACGGGTTTGGGTAGAAAACTTCTGAAAGTAACCTGACAATTCCTTCAAGATTGCAGCAGGAGAAAGATGAAGATCTGGAAAAGCCGGAATGACTGGATCATTCTGCCAGAATAAAAATAGGAAAGCAGAAATTTGAGTAATTATCTTTAACCTGTATGCCAGTAAACATTAAAAGGTGGATCATGCGAATCAGAATACCTTAAAAATATTGATCAGTCTGTTTATCTTCACCCTTTTGTACAGTGACTCACTATCCTTCTCAGATGTTGCTAAGACGACAAGAACGGGCAAAACGCGCAGGAGGATGTGCCGCTCTGGGAATAAAAGTGTAAAATCCAACTCCAGTGATTCCACAGCAAAGACTATAAGAACTTGAAGGACGTCTTCCACACTTTCTTAAGGTCAAGGATAAAATTGAGTGAAACGTAAACTTAAGACTAAACACGCCTAGAAATTTCAGAAATATTACAAGCATGATCAAAAGGAAGATTTATTTGAAATGGGAAAAAAAAAAAAAAGAATGGGCATCATGGAGTTTCCAAACAACATCAAATTTGGTGCTAAGACGTCAAAGTACTTTTACTTCCATATCATACCAAAATGTTTGGATCATCTATTCAGGATACTTGTTCACGCGGAACATCTCAACTTGTAGATTCGATAAGATAGCCCACCTTGTGCTTAAGAAAATCTGCAAATATTTAGTGCATAACAGCAATGTGGATCAGAATATAATTTGCACAAGTCAAAAGAAAACAGAAGAAAAGTTCAATCAAAAAGTTGCCATTAAACTGAAAAGACCTCAATTGTGCACCTGTAAATCGTCTAGCTCTTCCCTCATTGAATCAATGTCTTGCCATTGAATATTGACTTGGGTAAATGTCCTAAAATATGAAAATGTATTAAATAAAATGGATGTGGCTCAACCAAGATTGCAGAAAAACATGAAATTCCAAGTAATCGAATGATAAATTTTTTGAATGCCCTAAAAACAATGAGATTGCAATGCAATACTACTTTGCTTTAAAACACCAAGATAGAGAAACACACAAAACTGGAAAACAGTAGCACAATGCTGGCATGTATTATTGACTTCTAATTGTACAATGGAGGGATAGCTCAGAACTCGTACCTCTTGTACCAAGAGAAGTCATTGGGTATGCTTGCTTTAGCATTTTTTAGATGATCAAGTTGCATTAAAACATCAAGTAACTTCAACATAGACCTGAAATAGGAATAAAGAAAAAATAATAATTTAACATAAGTATCAATAGCTGCATTTAATATGATTGATTATGCAGCATAGTGGTTATTGCAATTAGGAAGATGTTAAGGCAAGGAAAGTTCCACACACCACAAATGAGTTATTGTAGGGCCATTAATACGCCGCTCCGGCCTAGAAAATCGTTGCATATCAGTTGCTAGCTGCACAAAAAATAATTGTTACAAGAATAGAAAAGTCAGTGTTAATTGCAAAAAACGTAATTTCATAGAAGAGTAAAAGAAGGACGTATAAAACAATTACTTTAGCTGAAGCTGATGACTGCCATCGCTGAATTTCACGTAGGCGACTCATCTCCAAGTCTAAGACTTGATATGTTTCTAGATACAAGTCAGCTTGACTGTGCTTCATAGATTCAGGAAGCTGACACCAGATACATGGTGACAAGTTTGTAAGCATAAAGTAGAACAAGAAGGAGAAAATTACAGGTATCAACTGAACCTGCTTATCACCGCAAGTTTAAAAATGCTAAAAATTTTAGTTAATAACAAGAAACTAGCCAGATACAAGTCAAAACCTGTAAATTATGGATTGATATGTTAGCCATGCACATTCATCCATATAATAATCTATTGAATGGAAGGTAAATAACCTGAGGAAGCGCTTTGACACAGCTACGATAAGTATACAGAACTGAGGCCATTTCCTTCCCCTCTTGGATAAGTGTATTCTGAACAAATTGCAGCATTTAGATCAAAGAAGTACCAAACGGAAACGTCTACCTCATTTCCTATGACTAAAATACAGTTCTCAGAGAAATAATTTATTAACTTTGGAAATATAAGGTAGCGCCGAGGAAACAAGAGTCACATACAAGCAGGTTGAGAGCCTTTGTGTCTTCTGATAGAGATAAGCGGTATGCAGCAACATTGCTATACTCTGCAAATATAAAGCAGCATTTATCAGTAACCTTTGTTCACATGAAAGGCTCTTGTAACACGAACAGACATAATCAAGAATGCATCTTTTTTCCACTGGAAAAATCAATGTCACCGAAACTCGGCCGTAGAAAATAAATAGAGCAATCCATTGAAGCATTCAAAATAAAAGAAGTGTCAAATCTTCAAACGCGATCAGATACTCAAAATTTAATGTTTACCCGACCGAATATACAGAAATATATTTTTCAGGGTATGATCCCTATACTATACTTGACTAGTTTTCACGTTAATACATTCTATCCCCAAGGTTATTTGTAAAATTGGCAGTTATGACATCCTAATTTAGCAACCATCGAAAAACCAGCAGTAAACATAACAGCATGTTCAAATATTCAACACAAAAGAATCAACCAAATATCCAAACAAAAATCAATCGTAGCTATACATCAAAGCAATGCCTATTATTCACCACCAAAATGAACACATTTTTTACACCATAATTTCCACAATTTTCAAATGCATTCCATTCCATTCCATTCCATTCCTGCTGCATTACAACAAAACAAAACAAAAATTGCACAAAATAATGCAAATTTTAACCAAAAATAAATCATACCAACGGGACAATTAGTCGCTCCTCTTTCGGAGGAAACCATAATCCCCGGCCCTTGAATTTCAGGCTGATCATCCTAAAAATTTAAAAAAAAAACAAGATTAGAAAATTGAAATTAAAGAAAATGAAAAAGAAAGAGGAAATGCGAAAACCTCCAGAGAGAAAGTAGAGAGTGCAGCAATTGCTTCTTCAACTGGAACTGCCATTCTCAACTTCAAACTTTAATTTGCGAATTTCTTTTTCAGATAGAATTAATTGATATTTCTTATATTATTTTGGTTGGTTTGTTGTCAAGACAAAATGCTGATAGATCGGAGCTTGTGGTAGTTTTGTCTCAAACTGAGCTCAAAACTACCGAGTCGTCCGAGTTAGCTACAGCTGAATCGAATGTATTTTATTGCTGAAATGGACGTAGAGTTTAATTTTTTTTACGATATTGCCATTTTTGAATTTGTGGTGTTTCTGAAATTAGGAAAAAGAAAAGAGTTATAATAATAAATAAATTGAGTGATAAATATCATAAATAATTTGGATCAAAAAAAATATCATAAATAATTATTAAAAAACTGATAGATTAAAAAAATAGAGTGAATATATATATGTATATTCAATTGTGACTAGTTAATAAAATTAATTTTTTAAATATTTTCTAGAAAAAAATAGAGTAAATTTTTCTTTGGTAACCATTTTCTATTTTTGATAAAATTAAAATATTGTTAATTCTTTAAAGTTTAAAGATGATAATGTGTATTCGTTATTTTATAATAGTATCAGATTATTTTTTATTAAATATTATTATTTATGACATAAAATTTATCAATATTAAATTAAATATAATTTAAATTGTATCATATTATATATTCATAGATCGTCTTATCATATGAGAATTTTCAACTCTAATTTTATGCCTCTCGGTGAATACAAATATGATTATGTCCCTTACCAAAGTTAAGTTTGGTTGCATTTGGTGAGTTGTTATGAAATGTTGGATGCCTCCGCACGATTGATTTTGTGGTTTCATCATTGTGACCAATAATGATGAATGTTACAAAAATTAGATTGAATTGGTCATTTGAATTAGTGAATCGGTCACTGATCCGGTCTTGATTTATCATTCAAATCAATTTGTAAGCGAACCGATATTAAACCGATAAAAATCGACAAATCGGTCAGTTTAATCGATAAATCGGAGCGGTTTTAACTACTGAAAAAAAAATTAAATAATTTTGTATACTTATATACTTATTTATTTATATTATTTTTAAATTACTGGTTCGATCAATAAACCGCATCTTCGACCGATGAACCAACCACTCATTCTCTTTTCCGATTCAATCACCAGTCCGATTCTAATAAAACTCATAACTATCATTGATGTAAATCGAAAATACAATGTTAATTTTTTTACTATTTTGTTTTCTTTGTTTGGTATACTGTTATTATCATTCTAAGAGCATCCCAAGAGCCTCTTTACAATCCTCTCCAAAATAATATTTTTTATTGACTCTCTTAATTAGTTTCTCTATCAATTTCTCTATCAACTCCAACGATACTCTCTTATACCACTCACTTAAAATATTTTATTAATAAAATTTATAACTACCAATTTAACTAACAACTACCTTTCAAATTAATTTTTTCACCAACTATTTTAAATAAAACAAACCAACCAACCATATTCTCCTTATACCACTCTCCAATTTCACCCTCACTTCCATTTTCTCTTTTCATTCAACTTCTTTTTCTTCTTTTTGAATTGATACTCTCCTCCTCAACTTAAGGTATTTTTCTTCTTTCTCCCATTCTCTTTTTGTGTTTGTATAGTTTGAAAATCTTTTTAAATCTTTTATGTGTTGGATTATTTGATTTTTTATTATATAGATTTTTGTTATTAATAATTAAAATAATAATGTTAATTAATGTATATATGTTTGTTAAGAAGGAATAAGAATGTTAGGATATCAATATTTTGTAATTTTTATTGTGATATGTTTGTGGTGGGTAGCAAAATTTCATCTGAAAGTGAGATGTAGGTGAACACTTAAGAGAGTGAGTTTAGTCTCTCCCAATAATAACAGAGCTACTGTAGAGATATGTGAAAATTAAAAGAGTGAGAAAAAAATTAAGAGAGGCTGTTGGAGATCAATTTTAGCTCAATACTCTCTTAAATAAGAGAAAAGAGGATTGAAGAGAGGCTCTTGGGGATGCTCTAAGTTTTCCAAATGCGTATTTTGGCTGGAAGAGGTTGCATTTTTGGGTCATGTGATTTCTAGACATGGCGTGCAACCTGATCCCTCAAATATTAAAGCTGTGGAGGACTGGAAAGCTCCGAAGAATGTGACTGAAATACGGAGTTTTCTAGGCTTGGCAAGTTACTATCGCCAGTTTATCCAGGATTTCTCAATTCTCGCGAGGTTGTTGACTAGTTTGTTGAGGAAGAATGCCAAGTTTGAGTGGGGAGATAAACGCTAGAGCAGTTTTGAGGAGATTAAGCAGAAGTTGACTGAGGCTCCAGTATTGACTCTATTGTCAGAGGGAGGACAGTACGTTGTCTACACTGATGCTTCTGGGGTTTAGGTGGTGTGTTGATGCAGAATGGTAAGGTTATTGTGTACACCTCGAGGCAGTTCAAGCCACATGAATTAAATTATCTGACACACAATCTGGAATTGGCAGTCATTATCCATGCTTTAAAGACTTGGAGGCATTATCTGTACGGAGAAACCTTTAAGATCTTTACCGACAAAAAAAGTCTGAAGTATGTTACTACCCAGAAAGAACTGAATCTCAGGCAAAGGAGGTGGATTGAGCTGCTGAATGACTACGATTGTTCCATTGAATATCATTCTGGGAAGGCCAACGTGGTAGCTGATGCTTTAAGCAGAAAATCTCTGGTATATCCTATAGGTTGGAGTCCTTATTTAAAATGAGAGAGTTACGGTTGGAGCTTCAGGTAATTGAGGAAGGGTTATTGGCCAACATATCGGTGAGGTCGATATTGAGAGAGAGAATAATGGAAAAACAGATGGAGAACGAAAAGTTAAAGCTTTCCAAAAAGAAAGTGGAACGAGGGCGAGAAACTCCCCATGTGCTTGATGACCAGGGTATTCTTTATTATGGCACTAGGCTGTGTGTGCCAGACTCTCTGGAAGTAAAAAAAGAAATTTTGCAGGAAGCTCATTCCTCATGTTACTCAGTGCACCCGGACAGTACTAAAATGTATCAGGATTTGAAACCACTGTGTTGGTGGTCGGGTATGAAGAGACAAATTGCAGAGTTTGTAGCGAAGTGTTTGAGATGTCAACAGATCAAAGCTGAACATCAAGCTCCAGCTGGAAAGCTTCGTTCTTTGGCTATTCTAGAGTGGAAATGGGAGCGAATTACTATAGATTTTCTGGTTGGATTACCCAGAACGTTCCAGAATCACGACGCAGTGTGGGTAATTGTAGATAGATTAACCAAATCTGCGCATTTCTTGGCAATCAAGCAGGATGATTCTCTGGATAAGCTAGCAGAGAAATATGTGGCAGAAGTGGTTACACTGCATGGAGTGTCGATTTCCATTGTTTCTGATTAAGATCCTCGCTTTACTTCACAGTTCTGGGGAGTTTACAGGAGGATATGGGTACTAAACTACATTTTAGTACAGCATTCCATCCTCACACCGATGGACAGTCGAACAGGATGATACAGACTCTGGAAGATATGATGAGAGCTTATATTCTGGAGTTTAAAGGCAATTGGGATGAACATTTGCCATTGATAGAGTTGCATACAACAACAGTTATCATTCCAGCATCGGGATGGCACCATATAAAGCTCTGTATGGCAAAAAGTGTCGAAGTCCAGTATTTTGGGATGTCGAGGGTCTAGGACAGATAGAAGGACCAGAATTGGTGCAGCAGACAGTGGAAAAGTACAAGTAATCAAGAAATGTATGAAGGCTGCCCAGGATCGATAGAAGAGTTATGTTGACCAGCATAGGCGGGAAATCACCTACGAGGTGGGTGAGAAAGTGTTCCTGAAAGTATTGCCTTGGAGGGGAGTTTTATGATTTGAAAAAAGCGAAAAATTGAGTCCGAGATATATTGGAACATATGAAATTGTAAAACGGGTTGGACCTTTAGCTTATCAGCTTAGGTTACTCGACGAACTCTCGAGGTTGCACGATGTGTTCCATGTGAGTATGCTAAGGCAATACAGATCAAATCCCAGTCATGTGATCAAGGAACCAGAAGTGGAAGTAAAAGAGGATATGACCTATAAGGAAGAACCGGTGGAAATTTTGGATCAGATGGTTCGTAAACTGCGCAACAAGGAAATTCCAATGGTGAAGGTGAAATGGAATTTCCATTCTCCAAAAGAGGCTACTTGGGAGGTTGAAATGGAGATGCAATAGCGTTATCCTCATTTATTTCCTAATCCAGGTACGAATTTAAATTTTGAGGATGAAATTTTCTTAAAGGGGTAGAACTGTAAAGCTTAGAAATTGTGATAAATATAATAGATTTTAATAAATATATGGAAATGTACATAAAAATTTTTGAATAGAAATTTTTATCAAATTTAGATGTTTATGCAATGGATGGAAGCTAATAAGGAGTACAATGAAGCTAAAGAAGGGACATATTTGGAATTTTCTTAGAATTTTGTTTGGAAGGATGTTGAATTTATAATGGATCAATTAGTGGAAAAGAAAAAGTTTAAGAAATGGCTTCCAAGGTAGTGGAGGATGAGTTTAGGGAGAATATTTTATGTTCAACGTGGTGTTAGAGAACTATGCCACTTAAGGCTTTTGATTTATATTGTGAAGGGATCAACATGTCATGTGAATATAAGAATTAATAAAGGAGTGAACCATCCAATCTTTAAAGATGTATGTTTTTCTTTAGGCCTTCTCGATGATGATAAAGAGTATATTAAATCGATACAAGAAGCTGCTTTTTAGAATTTTGCGAATTATTTGTCTTCCTTTGCAACATTATTATCCTCATACTACAACATTATTATGTTATGTTATGTTATGTTATGTTGTGTCATGTTATGTTATGTTATGTTATGTGATGCTATGTGATGCTATGTTATGTTATGTTATGTTATGTTATGTTATGTTATGTTATGTTATGTTATGTTATGTTATGTTATGTTATGTTATGTTATGTTATGTTATGTTATGTTATGTTATGTTATGTTATGTTATGTTATGTTATGTT
>CANYCX010148713.1:0-12330 GCA_948193385.1 Breynia disticha f. nivosa
CGGGATTTTCAACTTATGCTAAAAAACACTTACCAAAATCAAGTTCTTCAATGGTTCCTTAAGCTCCTAAATCCCAGATTTTTGCTAGGAAGAATGTTGATTTGTTTGAAGAAGAAAAATTGAAGAAGAGAAAGAGAGAAACTCGTTGGAGAGAAGAAAGAAATGAGGAGGGAGTGAAGGTGGAAGGAGAGGGGGCTAAAAATGAGGAAAAGGAGAATTTTGGTCGGGTGAGTGGGGAGACATAAGGTGGAAAGATTTGATTTTTAGTCGTCTTGGGTCTACTTTCCTTCGTAATTTATTTTACCCCAACTCAAAATAATTTTTCTGGTTTCGAAATTCTCGAAATTCATAATCTTAATATCATTGTCTTAATCTTCCCGTTATTTATTTCTTATCAAATATTTATTGAAATAAACGCGAAAAATTATTTAACCCCCTCCAATCGTACTAATGTATTCAGTCGTTGTTTCCTCTTTCACGATCGACTTAAAAATTTCAAATTTTTAATTTGTAAAAATTTTACATTCTTCAACAAATTATTAGTTAAAATAATTTGCGAAAAATTTTCCCGGTATTTTATTTGTATATTATTTTAATATTTAATTTAAATACTTCATTTTTACAAAATTTTGGGGTGTTACACACAGGTTACGTTACTCTTTTCTTCATAACCCTTGCAGTCCATTATTTGGAAGGTTTGATTCAGGGTATTTATAGTGCTATTTAAATCTCTGTTTTTAGTTTTTGAGTCTCTAACTTGGTGTGGATCATGTACTAACTCTAGGACGGTTTAAGGTATGGTTTCCTAGGTCAAAGAACCCACTGGGCTAAGTTAACGTATGTTTTGGACCATGAATAATGTACATTATTATGGTGGTCAGTCAAGAATAATGTAGGTTTCCTTTAAATTAACGTACGCTAATTTAATTAACATAAGTTAAACTCTAAATTAAGCATATGTTATTCTTCTCTAGTATGCATAATTTCACAGTCTGAATCGCGCCAACACTTAAGCAGATTTTTACACCAACCAACATCAAACAAAGAAATTTCCATACCATACAACTCATGTTAAAAAAATTCGCGCATTTAGAAACAAAAATTTGGACTCTAAATGCAAAAATCTGGACACTAAATGAACGTAGCGTCCAATTTTTTGACGTTAAAATTGGACGAGAAAACGCTTGACTCTAAATTTTGGTGTCCACGTGGACCCCAGAGTCCACGTGGACTCCAAATTAGAGTCCACGTGGACTCAAAATTTGGCGGGAAATTTTCCCGCTCTACTATTCACGGAGTCCACAAATTTAGCGTTCACGTGGACTCCAATTTTAGCATCCACGTGGACTCCAAATTTAACGGGAATTTTTCCCGCGTCACTATTTACGGAGTCCACACATTTGGAGCCCACATAGACGCTAAAATTGGACTCCACGTGGACTCCAATTTGGAGTCCACGTGGACTCCAAATGTGTCCGCCAAAATTTTCCGCCAAACTGTTCACTCTCCCACAACTTTAATGTCCACGTGGACACCAAATTTAGAGTCCATGTGGATTCTAAATTTTTAGCATCCACGTGGACTCCAAATGGTCGAATTTAGTGTCCAAATTTTGTTGGACTCTAATTTTTGGACACCAAACGGGCAGAATCTTGTAGTGATTTACATGTTGTATATTTTTACCAAATTTCCAATGAGTTCATTCAAACATTTAATCACCATTAAATGCCATCCTTACATTTATCAAGTGCCCATATACTATCCTCGAATTGTTCAATAATAAATTTCTCTAGAAATGGTCGTCCATAAATTATCACCTTCATTTCAACTATTAACACTAACCACATTTAAAGTTGTTACACATACATCTAATAACATAATACATTATCACATTAATTTCATGTCTCTAGAGACTTAAAGACTTTTTTGTGCATAATTGATTCAATTTTGCAAGGAGGCACAACAAAATAATAGAAATATGAGGGTAAATTGACCGAAAATAACACTTTATCACACATGCCTTCTCAACATGGGCATGACCCATCATCTTGGCAAGCCCACTCTCCTATAATAAGTACATGCAAGGCCTAACATGTTAATAGGATTAGAAGAGGAGTCTCACCTCTACAAAAACATATAAAAGTGGAGAAAAACACTGTATGGCTCAAGTTTTGAACTTGAAACATGATTGAGAGCTACGAAAAAAGGATATTTTGGGGTTTTCTTGAGAGATCTATTCATACTTTTTTTATTTAATATTTTATTATGTTTTTTCTAAGGTTTACCATGCTAGTCTAAACTTATATTCCAGTTAAGATATTATGAGGTTTAATTTGTTATTTGTGAGACAATTGTCATTGAATTGATTTATTAAACTATGGATTTCTACTCAAGTTTTGTGTTATTGGATTTATTATTGTCATTTTGATTGAGTGAAGATGGCTTCTTAATTTATTTGTTGTGATAATAGTTTACTAGTTGAGAATTGGGGGTATATAATGCTTGGAAGATTGATAGCAATTTAACAGCGATGGTAATGATGTGTTGTCCTAATGTTAATCGAATGGAGTAATCTCACTTAAATGAATCTTGTTGTTTATTTGTTAGTTAGGGATTGAGCTTCTATACTTTTTAATGAAGCCTATAATTAAATTCTATAAAAGTGTTTCGGCAATTATTTTTAGGCTAGAGAAATATTCTAATCAAGGTATCTCAAGAATATCAATTAAATAAGTATAGATTGTATATTTGAGCGTATTCAATGTATATATCTTTAGTGTCTCAGGAATCTGTTACTCAGATGTAATAAACATATCAAATAATTGAAATCTTATTTTATTTTATGATTGCATTTAATATTAGTCTTGTTTTATTTAATCTATACTATTTAGTTTCATAAACAAACAAATTTTCTTAAAAAATAGTTCTTTAGAATTATTTTTTCATTGTTGTTACTTTCAATAATTGGTTTACTAGTCTCTGTAGATTCTACCTTACTATCGCTATACTTAATATATTCTTAAAGTCATTATTTTATATTTGTTAGGATCAATAGCTATCAAATTTTGACACTTTTATCAGGGACCATTGTCAAATTAATTATTTGATTGTTTATTTTTATTTATTTATTTATTTATTCCCTTCGAGTCTGTTTTAGTTTTATTTTGAGTTTTGTTTATCTAGTTTGTATGTATAGTACCACATTCTAGCATGTGTTTAAAAAATCTGCAGTCTTGAGTTTTTGTTAAGTGTTTTGTTCATTTTCACTCTATTATATTTATTTTTGTTTAGTTTTAATTGTTTAACATAGATTTCACTATTTTATGTTTTATTTGTTTGTGTATGTGTAGTTCCATCTCTGTAGGAGACCTTGAATACAATCCTAAAATTGAGAAAACTACAAAGTTCTTATGAAACAAAACAAAACATAGGAAGATGAAGTCTTCTGGAAAATTTTCAAACTGTAACATACTTAATTCAAGTGAGGAAACAGATCAAAAATTGCTAAGAGACGTAATGAGAAATAATCTTAAACAAAGTAGAGGAGTGCCAGATTGTTGTAGGCATGCTAAATTTTAGCGTGGACTTGCTGAAACCACCTCGAAGGAACTTGCTCAACTTCCTGATAATCAACAACACCTTTCCATTCAATACCCTCTATTGCAAGTTGGTTTTGAACTTAGATCTGGTCTTATTCAGTTGTTACAAAATTTTATGGTTTGACAGATGAAGATCCCCACAAGCACATGAATCAATTCCACATAGTCTACTAGAGTTTTGACCACAGTGAGAAAATGAAGAATAGGTTAATTTAAGGGCCTTTCTATTTTTTACTACAAGATTGGTTATATTATTTCTCTCCAATATTGGTTAACACATGGACGGATATGACACTTATTTCTTGATAAATACTTTTCTATGCTAAAGGGCACAATTATAAGAAAAAAGTATTTGTGATATTAATCAGTGTGAGCAATAATTATTCAAGGAATACTTGGAAAGATTTAAGAGAATGTGTGTTAGATGTTCATACCATAGAATCTTTGAGACCTTCAGTATTTCTATTACAGATTGTTACCAAGAGATAGAGGTATGTTAGATGCTACAAGTGGTGATGAGATCATTAACAAAATCCCATTAGAAGCTCGTGATTTGATCAATATTATGGCTACTAACTATCAACAGTATGCTTCATCAACCTCTATACAAAATATTGTAAGAAACAATGGCAATATAAGACGTGTTAATGAGGTAAGTACCTACCTAAATATGATAGATTTCATGAAGTAACCACTTTATTAAAGCAACTATTTATATTGTTAATAAATTTGCTACTAATCAAACACAAAAGGTTCAAGTTTGTGGAATTTGTACTATGTAGGGAAATACTATGGGAAAATGTGCAAGTTTATAGGATGATATTGCCACAAATGATGTTGATAGAGTGCAAGATTATGCACGACAAGGACAAAGGAGACATGACCCATATTCAAATACTTACAATTCAAGTTGGCAAAAACATTCAAATTTCAGGCATATTGTGCCCAAGCTGCATTAAACCCACCAACTCAGCCTCATCAACAACAACGACAGCAAACACAATTGAGACAGAGAGTACAATCAATTTAGAAAATGATGAAAAATATCATGTTGGCAACTCAACATAGCCAACTTGATAACAAAGAAATAAAAGATGTTGTTAAGCTACTCCAATCTCAAGTTTTTGATCAAACAACTCCAATTTTAAAACTTGAATTACACGATAGGTCCCCATCACAACTAAAGGTTAAACCCAAGCAAAATGTTAATGCAATTACACTCCAGAGTGAAAAGGATCTTGAAATAGTGAAAAAATAGCTAAAAGCTGCAAACTAATTGTCGTATACCTCAAGTTAAGGGCAATCAAACCCAACAAATGTTGTCAAAATGCCACTGCCAGCATATCAGAATCAATCTAAGACTCTGCATGGGCATGACTTAACACATGGTGCATAAAAGGGTGCTGAAAACATGAGCGAACATAATGATTTAGTGCAACTAGCACCAAAACCACCTCCTTTTCCTAATAGACTAAAAAACAAAGGTAAGATGGAGTAGAAAGGGATGCTCGAAACCTTCAAGACGGTAGTCATCAATATACCACTGATAACTACTTTAAAGAATTCCTCAGGGTATATATAATTCTTTAAGAAGTTACGTGCTAACAAGGTTATGTTGCATGACAATGAGAGTTTATATAGGAGAAAAAGTATCTGCCATTTTTCAAAAGAAATTACCCAAAAAATTAAAAAATACAAATATATTTTCTATACCTAATTCTATTGGAGAAGTTGTAATGGAAAAGGCTGTGTGTGATTTAGGTGGATTAATCAATGTAATGCCTCTTTCTATTTATAATTCTTTAAATTTTGGCCCTTTAAAACCCATTAGTGTGTTTTTACAATTAGATGATAGATTTATTATGTATCCTAAGGGTGTTTTGGAGGATGTTATGGTGCAAGTTGATGATTTAATATTCCATATAGAATTTTTATCTTAAATATGGAAGAAGATCATGCACCTAATTCTAAATTGTTACTGTTAGGGAGACCATTTCTAAAAAATACTAGAAGATCATGCACCTAATTCTAGATTGTTACATTCAATATTAATGAGTCTACGAAACATCTAACTGATTATCCTTCATTATATGCAATCGATAGTGTGGATTGCTTAACAAATAAATTATTTAAATTATGTGATAGTGATCTTTTAAGCCTAACTTTAAGGAAGAATATTACACCATCATATTTTCAAAAATTAAGTAGAAAATGAGATGTGCATACTGATTCGTTCTCCATTATGTAGTACCTTGATGCATTAGATTGAGAAAAATCATATTTTGGATTGGGTCATCGTGTCAAGGACATGCCATCGCAGAGAATAACAGACCAAAAAGAAATACACTCCTGGAGTTGGAATTAAAGACACTACCATCTCACTTGAAGTATTCTTACTTGGCAGAAAAAATACACTCTCTGTTATTATCTCCAACAAGTTAAATAAAAAAGAAGAAGAAAGGTTACTTTGTGTTTTCTGTGAATTTAAGGAAGCAATTAGGACACTTGCAAACATAAAGGGATTGAGTCCAAAAATATGCATGCACCAACATTGTTAGAAGATCAAAGCAAACTAACTCGACAACCTCAGAAAAATATGAATCCACCAATGATGGAGGTGGTAAAGAAGGAGATTATTAAGTTGTTAGATGTAGGTGTTATCTATGCCATCTGAAACAATAGATGATTAAGTCTCACATAACTCCTACCAAAGAAAGAAAACATTACTGTTATGATAAATGAACAAGGTGAGTTAATTCCCACTCGTGTGCAAAATGGTTGGCACATTTTGTTGACTATAGGATGTTAAAATTTATTACTAAAAAAGATCATTTTTACTTCCTTTTGTTGATCAAATGTTTGAACATTTAGCAAGTAAATCTCACTACCATTTTTTAGATGGTTATTCAAATTTTCATCAAAGCCCCATAAAATCAGGATAAGACGACTTTACATGCCAATTTGGCAATGTTCCCTATAGGGGCATGTATTTTAGTCTCTACAATGCTCTCACCTTGTTCCAATATTGCATAGTGAATATATTTTTTGAGTAAGTAGAGAACATCATAGAGGTATTTATGGAAGATTTTAAGTTTTATGGTGATTCTTTTACATCTTGTTTAGAAAATCTAACAAAAGTGCTTATGCAATTTATGGAAACTAATCATGTGTTGAATTATGGAAAATGTCATTCCATGGTTGACAAGGGACTTATTTTAGGACATATAGTTTTAAGCAATCATATATAGGTTGATAAAGCAAAAAGTGACATTATACATTCTTAATATTGCCCTAATATGTATTTTTTCTTGGACATGCAGGTTTCTATAGAAGATATATAAAAGATTTTCCACAATTTCATTTCCCATGAGGAATCTGCTACAATAAAATGTGGAGTTTAATTTTGATGAGCAATTTCATAAAGTTTTTGACACCTTGAAAGAACATTTGACTTCAACACCATCATAAAGAATCTAGAATGGAGTCTTCCGTTCTAGTTCATATGAGATGCTAATAGCGATGCTAATATAGTGATCCTCGGCCAACGAGTGGGACGCGACCCCATGTTATTTATCATGCTTACAAGACACTTGATAGTGACCAAATGAATTATTCCACCATCAAAAAAAGAATTATTGGCTTTTTTATTTAGGAAAATTTTAGTGTTATTTATTGGATACTAAAGTGATTGTTTATTCTGATCATTTAGCTGTGAAAATATATAATGAACAAAAAGATTCAAAGCGACAACTCATAAGGTGGGTATTGCTACTCTTAGAACTTGACATAGAGATTAGGGACAAAAAGGGAAGTGAAACCTTGTTGCATATCATATCAGCAGGCTGCCACATAGCCCAGACAACCACCTTGACATTGTGGCTGAATTTCATAAGGAGCAGCTACATGTAGCATCGACATGATGGGCGTGCCACTAGAAACTTTCTTCTAATGTCAACATAATTCATCCAACACCAATATACAATGATCCATGGTAAGCAGATATGGTAAATTTTCTAACAAATAATAGGTTACAGCTAATCAATGTGGAAGATTGCATAGTAATGCAAAATATTAGGCATGGGATGATACTTCTTTGTGGAAATTTTAGTCTAACCAAATAATCTGAAGGTGTCTAAATTAATATGAGATTAAATCCATTCTACAATTATATCATTCATATGCATATGGTGGTTATTTATGATCTCAAAGAACCACTAGAAAAGTATTATAATGTGGTTTGTACTGACCTGACATTTTTTTGGAGATTCATATTTGTTTGCAAATCTTCTAACAATATTAGAAATCAAGGAACATATGCAAGAGAAATGAAATGTGCAAAACACTCATCCTTATTTGTGAAGTTTTCGATGTTTGAGGTATAGATATTATGGGACCTTTTCCATCATCTTATGGGAATCAATAAATTATCTTGAATTTTGATTGTGTTTCCAAATAGATTGAGGCAAAATTTTTCCGCACTAATTATTCTAAAGTTGTTGCAAATTTTGTCAAGTCTAACATTTTTTAGGTTTGACACGCCCAAAGCATTTATTAGTGACCATGGTAGTCATTTTCACAATAAGGTGATATAATCTATATTCAAGAAATATGGTGCAAACCATACGAATTCTACATCCTATCACCCATAAATGAATGGATAAGAGGAATCGTCTAATAGAGATGTGAAACAGATTATGGAGAAGACTATAAACCCAAGTTGGAAAGATTGGAGCACTCGCTTAGATATTGCACTATTGTCTTATAGGACAACATACAAGACAAATCTAGGTATGTCACCTTATCGATTAGTTTATAGAAATTTATGTCACCGACTTATTAAAATGGAAAATAAAACTAATTGGGCAAATAGGTAATGTAATTTGTGCATGGATGAAGCAAGAAAATAAAGAGAATTTCATTTACAAGAGCTAGAGGAACTTTGCATTGATGCATACATACCATAATTTTCTATTTATAAAGATAAACTCAAAGCTTTTCATAATAGTAACTATCAAATAATAGCTTCTTTGTTGTGCAAAAATTTCTTCTATATAACTCTACTTTAAAAATGGATGGGTCCTTATGTTGTGACTAATGTGTTCATTCATGGTGATGTAGAGATTAGATCTTTGTTAGATGAAAAGGCATTTAAAGTTAATTGACATTAACTTAAGTCATATTTAAAGCATTTGAACCAACCACAGTTGAGGCAATTTTTCTCGAACGACCAGTTTATTCAACCTAAATATGTTGGAACATCCAGCTAACAATGATAAAAAAAGCATTGATTGGGACGAAACTCGAGAATTCTACTTATGTTTTTATTTATTACCATTTCTATTACTTTTGTTCATTTTTATTTAATTTATTTGATTTATTTTCTACTTCTGGATCTGGTTAAACCCTATCTCCATAGAATTTACCATCTATGTTATCTATCGATTTGTGCAACAAATTACAGATATGAAGTTCAAGAGACAGCATTCCTGATACATTGGTCAATGCCATGGGCATGACATGTGGGGATAGATCAACTTGACATAGCCAACAAAAAACAATAGGAGGGGAGATGACATCATTACAAAAAAGGGAAACACACTAAAACATTGCCGTTCCCTCCTACATTTCCTTACCAGTTAAAACCCCTAACCTCAACCACCTCACTCACAGTACCAACACCTCTCCTCCACCATCACTCAGTATGCCAACCAAGAAAACCTTAACCACCCCATTTCCTACCACCAAAACAACTTGTTCCTACTGCAACCACCCATCCCCAACAACCTCTAACCTACTGAAGACCACTAAACAACCACCTAAAAAGAAACACAAAACTGCTACAATACCAAAATAACCCCTCACAGGAATAACCCCACCTTCTCCATCGATTGATGCACTTTCAGTCATCAATGTAATGCTAACCGTGATGTACTGCCAGCCCCATCCTCCATACCTATACCTTCATCTCATCCATAAAAAACAAAGGCACCACTACTCAAATCCATACCCAAGCAGTCCACCCACACCACTAAACAATCACCATTGACCACCAATACACCTTCTACCAAATCCACACCCAAGAAAACACTAATGAAACCAAACCCACAACCAAACTAGTTTCCATCAACACTACCCATGGCAGTCCACACCACAAAACCACCCATAATCATTGCACCGCAAACTAACACTACCTCAACTCTAGCTATACAACCCACTTCTATTCCTTCAACAAACACTAAAAAAAAGCAACCTCCAACCTCAACCATCAAACCAACATCAAAAAAGAAATGTAAACTAACTACAAAGACTAATAACTTACATAAACAACCGCCATCTGGCAACCGATTCCAAACCCACAATCATTCAATGATGATATCAATTTCCTACCAGTCTCAGATGCCCAAAACTAGTAAAGGAATCCACTACCGAGGACACACTGTCTTGAACACACCTTACCAAAATGCTTGCCACTCTTTCAATGCTTAGAGTCATTGCATCCATAATGCCACCGTCTATGATCATCATAATCCCAGCACACATTTCACTAATAATAAAGATAAACAACTATTTGAGCCTTCAAAGAAAAAGGATATATGCCCTTTTAGGTATATCAACTGCCCTACTTTATCGTTACTAGGAACTGTTGAGAGATGTATGAGAAATTTAAACCACTTGGGACTCAAACATATGATTAGTTTACACTTACCAGTTGAACCATTATTACTGCATGTGTTCTTTGCCACTTTTAAGATGGACCTTGCTCCATAGGTTAATACATGTATTCTAAGTGTAATTTATTTTTGGATGAGGAGATACTACCTCAATATTACAAAGTTCAATATTTTGTGTAAATTTTAGACTAAGGAGGAAGCCAAACATGATGTGTATGCATTCATGTGTAGAGATTTTCCAGCTGAATTTGATGACATTGTAGCCTATCACTCACTCTCTCACGACATTACAGCGTATGACCCACGTACTTCCTAGGTAGTTTACCTCAATAAGGCAGCCCTCAGTGTCTTTTATCGACTCCTTACTTTCAACATATCTAAAAGTAATGACACCTTAGGTATATTAAGTTGCCTTAAGATTTTTTTATTTTGGGCTATTAGTCTCTATAGATACGGGCTTTGTACTAGCCCATCAATTTTTTTCCAAGTGCAGATTTAGAAGGGCAATAATATGTTTGTAGAGCCTTAATCACTTAGTTTACTAAAAAATTACAAGTTATGATCATCGTGACCTGGGTCTATTATTGCTATAGTCCCTACATGAAAAGCTCACTCTCATGGTCCTTAGTAGCATCCGTGTGATCCAACAACATGATGATGATGACTCTAAAATGTTCATGGATATGGATGTTATCATTGCACTTGGGGCTAGTACTATTGATTCTTTCACCACCTCCACTACAACCATAAAATAACTTAGGCTTTTCATTAATTTTATTAATCACCTATAATAGTTCTTTCACACACTTCAGTAACAAATCTTGTAGTATTTTATAAACAACAACTTCACTCCAGCACTATAGCTACCAACACAAGACATTCTCACTCTCGTTCCTTATTTTACTTGCCTAATATAAATATTTTGTGAACTTTTTACATTTTGTTATTTCTTTATATTGGCATGTAATAATTAGGATAAGAGATAATATATTTTTCACTTATTAGGCCATAGGACATATAACTGAAATTGTGGCTTGTACTATAGTTTATGGATGCACTCTCTCTTTCATAAAGGATGTCTTCTTTTCTAGGTCATTCAATTGTCTTGGGCTTATAGTATGATTCATTTTTATTTTTACTTCCCATATTATATATTTCCTCTTATTAGCCACTAAACTTGAAATATGTTGTTTTGCATGTTTACACATTTGTTTTGACTCCTTGTGCATGGAAATGTGACATTGATCAACCACTTTTTTGTTGCCACAAATATAACATATTTAATTATTTCTTCAGGATTAATGCTTGATTTAATCATTAATTAATTAAAACATTGAGGACAATATTTCTTCAAGGTTTGACACGCCCAAAGCATTTATTAGGTCATTCTCAAATTTTTAAGTTGAATTTGTCTTTAATTTAACATTGAAGACGATGTTAGTTTAAAAGTACAAGAATCTATGTATACATAGTTTGTTCAAGTCATATGTTTGTTTGCATTTTAGCTTGAAAATTTTATTTTTTTGTTGTTGTGAATTTTTCATTTTTGTCACATAATTGTGGTTGAATACATGTCTGCCACCTTTCTTAGCATACCTTTACATGGAAATCTTAACCCATTTTACAAACCATGTTTTCTGAAATTAGGGTTATTTAGTGTTTGACACTTAAAATACATGTTATTTAGCTATCTATGATGATTTAGAGCTAGTCTAGGTGTGGAATTTGGATATGTATGCCACTATTTAAAAGAGATAAAAGTATTTTTAAAAAATTTGCTAACTATTAACTAAACCAAAGACAATTTTGAGCACTATTTAGTTGCTATAAATTGGAATTGTTGCTATAAATTGGTAGTGTTTGAATTATTCATGTGACACCCATTTTCAAAAAGTTCATTTTTAATTAAAGCGGAAAAAGCACTATTTTTTTTTTCTTTTAAACATAAATCTTACAATATAAAGTTCAGAGTAAATTATACACAATTATCTTTTAAAACGCGGAAGCTGGAAAACGTTTAGAATGGTAAATAATGAAAACCAGTTATAACTCTAATAATG